>JAUMHO010002597.1:0-17026 GCA_032360965.1 Ulva armoricana | reverse complement strand
GCCCCGGCTGTGGTATGTCTCGCAAAGGCGCTGCTGGGGCTCGGGGAGCACAGGACGTGCGCCGCGCTGCTGGCACCAGGGGCGGCCTTGGCCGGGTGCCTCGAGGTACCGGTGAGGCGGGAGCTGCTCCACAGTGCCACCATACAGGCCCGGCTGGATGCTGATCTGCCTGGTGTGGCTTCCCCCGCCTCCTCAAGCGCACGGCATAGGGATCCCTTGCGCATGGCACTGGCATTCTGCACACGTGATAGAGCGCTTGTACGGCCTGTTGTGCGTCGTTTTGCACGAGCGCGCATCCTGCGTTTTGCCTGCGCCGCTCGCAAGCCACTCCTGCCGTGCAGGCTGGTCTGCACTCGACGGCATGAACTGTGATAGCGCTTGTGATGTGCTGAAGCACGCAACGCTGACCAAGATCCCTGGCAAGGGCCGCGGCCTGCGCGCGACGCTGGACCTGCCACGCGGGACGATCGTCCTCGTCAACCCACCCCTCATGTGGGCGCGCCACGATGTCAAAGAGGCCAGGGGCGAGACGTTCACCCGAAACGATGACCACATGCACGACTCTGCGGGCACAGCGCTCCGGTCTAAACTCGTGCTGGCCGCGTCCCGGGAGCCGCTGGTGGCAGCAACGCTGCTGGGCCTGGACGATAACGACCCGCTCGCGGCCGCACGCCGCGAGACGCCGCTTGTGGAGTTGCGGGCCATGCAGCAGCTGCTGTCTGCGCGCGTGCTGCCCCTGCTGCCCTCGACGGCCGAGTTCTTCCCGGCGGCGGAGAGGCTGCAGGTGTCGGCGCCGTTTGTGGACCGCGTGTGCCACGTCAACTGCCACGGCACGCAATCGTTGGAGCATGATCGCTCCCAGACCAGCCTGTTTGCAGTCGGCTCGCTGTTCAACCATTGTAAGGATCCCACCTGCGGGTACTTGTCTACCGATGCGGCTGGCCTGTGGGGTGTTTCAGACGTAGACCTCAAGGCCAAGACGGGGACTGTGGATGGGGATCTGCTGGTTGTGTGGACCACTCGTGCCGTGGCTGCCGGTGAGGAGCTGACAGTGGAGTATCATGCTGACAAGGAGGTGGTGAAAGCTAAGTGGGGTCTGTAAACAGTCAGCCCAGTGGCTTTCTGGCAGCCTCGTGCCGCGTTTGAGAACCCGGTTGAATAACTGGCAAGCACTCGAGGCGATGCACCCTTGCAGTGCACACCGTGGCATTCAAAACAGTTGCTCGAGTTTAGGCAAGATTCACAGTCAAGGCAGCACACTGTCGCTCAAACTCGACCATGTGTACGTCTCCAGTGTGCTGCTCCATAAAGTTTAAGCAGCTTCTCACCTGTGGCAGCAAGACACGTGTGACCCTCTGGGATGGCAGAGTCTTGCCATACTCGAGGCCTGAACGGGGCAACAGTGCAACGCCGCCAGTGGCATCCTGTGTGTATATACATATATGCTCCACTAGTGCTGGTGCCAAAACTGCAGTGCTGGTGCCAAAACTGCAGCATGAAAGCGAGGCAGCCCCGTTGCCCGTTCAGCACCACTAATAGCGTGCGCCTACAACAACCCTCCGGCGCATCCGGTGTCTGTGCTCCATATGGGAGAGCCTGGCCGTGGTCCTCCGCAGTGGAGCACCAAACGGTGAGGTGGTGCCGTGAGCCAGCATCGCCATCCCTCACTGCCACTCGTGCTCTTGCAGCAGGCATGCGGCTCAGTGTCGCCTGCACCCTCTCGGCCACGCCACGCTTTGCTGGATCCCTGCAGGTCTCGTGTTTCTGCGAGCAGACTTGGATGCGGACACATGCGGTCCGGCCTGTTGAGAGCGGTCTTCGTGGCGGTGCACGTGGCAGGGTCAGGACGGCGCTCTCGCACTGTACTGTTCAACACAACAGCATTCATGCGTGGTGCTCTCAGGGGGCAGTGGGCATCAGGTCGGAGGATGCCGCGGCGCTGCGCCGGAGTGCAATCAGAAGGGAGCGGTGCTGGTCAGGTTCAGGAATTGGAAGGGGGGGCGGAGGGAACGGAGACAATATGTCCACCGGAGAGAGCACAACCCTGCCACGTGAGCCCTGCCACGTGAGCAGACGCTGCTATAGCTACTGGTTATTTATTTATGAGTGTATACGCCCAGAGTTCCGCCTGCGTAGACACAGCACGGTGTGCAGGCTGTTAGGGAAGTGGGCTCAAGGACAAGCTGAAAGTTGCTGGAACAAGTCTCTTTGTGCTTGGCTGACCCCATGGCCTCTTGGCTCAGCTCCACGATCCAACTCTGTGGCCCCCACCGCATCGCAGCAGATGGTCGTCCACTCGCCAATGGACGTGTGGACACTTACACCTGTGGCACCATAGGGGGGTGTGCACTCAGCCCCCCTGGCACCATTATGAGGAGCCATGTGCGGCCAGGGCGTTTCGAATGTACACAGGAGTCTATAAAGAGCAAGTCTATCGAACGATCTGGAACCTGCAGCAATATCTCCGACGAGTGTGGGGGAGACAACTGAAATTGTTGACGACGTCTAGAGCTGGGGCCCGCAAGTCCTCCCCATGGCCAATTGTCTCCAGCGCTCCAGCCAGGTCCCACGCCATGTCAACTGGGCAAATAGAGTGCATCGTAGGTAGCTGCTTATACGTCTGGCTGTACCTGGAGACACTTGGTCAGTGGTGAGTGCTGTCGAACAGACGCCGAGCGTTAACGCTCCCAGTCGCGGTGATTGGAAACTCAAACGAGTCGACCCCACTGCGAGATAGATCCCCCGATCGTATACCTGTGTGACAACGGCTATCCTAAACGTGTCTTTACAGCAATCAGGTACGCTGAAAAGACTCCCCGCGTGTCTCTGACCACTGGCATGTAACATAAATATATATGTCTCGCTGCGCGCGTGTACATGTCCGTTCGTTTGACAGCCGCCACAACACGGGAAACACGTATACGTATGCCAATACCGTCTTATGTAACGGATCTCTG
Organism: Ulva armoricana; assembly: GCA_032360965.1. Taxonomy (NCBI): domain Eukaryota; kingdom Viridiplantae; phylum Chlorophyta; class Ulvophyceae; order Ulvales; family Ulvaceae; genus Ulva; species Ulva armoricana. The sequence continues at coordinate 14,069 of JAUMHO010002597.1, read as the reverse complement.
GCGCCTTGATATCGCGAGCCCTCACCGAGGACCCAAATCAGGTCATGCAGGTCCAAGCCTCGCACAAGTCGGTGATAGGAAGGGCTTGGAGCATGTGCGCCTGGGAGCTTGGGATCCCATCGTTTTCCAGCATGCGTATAAAGCTGTGCTGCTGTGCAGGCAATTCAAGGCTCAGCCCCCCATTCCTGACGGTGTAGCCATCGATATATATCTAGCCCACCAGGCAATACCAATTCAGGCTGCAGCTATGCAAAGTCGCAACTCGGTCATGGCTCTAGCCTGATTCTTCATTTCTCAGCTAACATAGCATCACGTCGAAATGGGCAAAAAGAGTCGCAAGGCAAAGTCAGGTGCCACATCCAGCAAGCATGCAGGGCAGAACGCAGGACGAAGCTCTAGTAGGTCTGCTAAAGCCTCGGGCACAAACGCTTCAGAGTACGAGGCAGTCATTCGTGAGATTTGTGCACGGCCAATTGCAGATGAGTATGATGCCTTACCGGCAGGAGCTCAGACAGCGATGCTCGCTGCTCTGAAGGACTTCATCAAACAAAAGTACGCTCACACGAGTACTCGGGTGTCATGAGCGGGCCGGCGACGGCTTGGGGGTTTGGATCACTGCTGACACCAGGTCTTTGCCTAGTGAGCGTGCCAACTAGAAACGTGCAGCCTGTAGGCAGTGGCTGTGATGTGGATGAATATTAATGCAGATGGCACATGACCGCACCAGTGGGTGCATAGAAACACAGGTTCTTGGCAGGTGCCGTCCTGGAGCTGCTAGGCGGTGGCGGTTGAAGCAGTGATAAAGCAGTTCACACCACACCATGGCACACACCATGTGGAGCATAGAGTCACCACGCGGCGACGGCATCAGCAGTACTCTGTGTCCTAGTGCGAACTGAACCTGTGAACGGTTCATTCTGTCCTGATCGAATTCGACCTTCAGGTGCATAGACCTGGAGACACGTTCCATGGAGACTGGCATGGCATCGATGCTCGCAGAAGCCTTCTTCCCCTATCCACGCCAGCTCCACAGGGGGGCATCACGATCACAGGAGCAGAGCGTCTTGGCGAGGCTGATTAAGCGCGAGAATCCCCGCACGACCGTCGCACCGAACGACATCGATCAGATCCGCCGCTTGCTCTCAAGCTGGGGTCTGGAAGAACCCGAGTTTGTGATTCTTAACAAACACAGAGCTCTTGTTGACCAACAGAAAGAGGTGTGACCTTGCAGACATGTTGTTGACTGCTTTGTAGTGTATTTGTTGGCCCTCAGAGCTGGTCATGATGTACATCTGGTGCACCACTCTACCATCCCTGCAGTGTCAGGCCACATGCTCCGGCAGAGCTCCCTGGAGCGCTTGCACAGAATCAAGGACTTGCGTCTTGTATCTGCCGCCAACACATGCGGGCTTCGAGTGGGAGCACCCCGGTGCATGTGTATGTCCTGGTGACAGCCCCTGTCGCTCATGCTTGTGTGGGTTTGCTGGAATCCACGCTGTTGCATTGCTCCTTGTGAGCAGCATTGGATAGCATCGGATAAAGCGTCCACCGAACGTGACATTGTGTGGTTCAGGCTTGCGCAGTGAGCTGTTTGTGCTTTGCTGTTCGTACTTTGCTTCGTTCGTTATACCTAGTTACGGCCCGGACCAGATGGTGCACCTGAGCCGCGAGTACAACACTTGCAGCGGCAGCCTCGTGGCCCTGTATGTGTGCACCGCGGTGGAGGTGCTGCCAGACGTGTCGCCCTCATGGCGATGGGTTGAGATCGTGCGAGCAGGACGACAGGATGCCCATGCTGCAGTTGGTGGCTCACATGCATAGCGGAAAATTTGTCAGCCAGTGGACAAGCACCCAGAGCCGCAAGGATGATGCGACTAGCAGTGGCGCGATCGACTGGGAGGCGCTGGCGCCGGTCGCATCTGCCAGGCTGAAACTCTTCGATGTGGCCAAAGGCAAGAAGCTGGAGGGAGTCATCATCGTGCCCCCCGGCTGCCAGGTCTCACTCCCCACATCGCAAACGTACTCTGGCGTTTGAGCAAACTGCAGCGTGCTCGCCGTCCTGCGTCCGCACGCATGCAGGCACACACTACCGCCTCGTATGATGCATGTGCCGCCTGATGCATGCGCCAGGACAGTCCCACGACCACGCCATTCTCCTGCTCGGGCTTCAGGCCACCCGCCAGGACCACCCACACGCGCGCGTGCCGTTTGCAACTCAAATGAGGTCATTACAGAGTGCATTAGCTGAGCCTACAGAGCAGATATCAGTCCTCTATTGCAGTAGAGGATTCGCGGTTGACCACGGCATGCAGGTGGGAATGGCTACGGTGATCCGAGACAGTGACGGCTGCGCGCTCCGGGTGGCGCTGTACAACCAGGTGCCGGGAGGGAAAAATGCACTGGATGCTATGCCGTATTTGGCAGCCAAGTTCCCAGAGGGTACTCGCATCGCCATTGCGGAGCCGTACCACAAGATCGCCCTGGACGGATGCCGCACGGTTCGCGTCGACTCCCCGTCTGAAGTGAGAATTCTCACCAGCAGCCACGCCACTGCCCCGGAGCGAGCCCAGCCCCTCCGCAGTGGCCGCCGGGCGCTCACGAAAGCGGTGACCAGCCTGCGGCAGCTGCTGCGCGAGGGCGACCCCCAGCTGGCTCTGCAGACGGCGCTGGATGCACTGCGGTCCCCCAACGAGGTGGTCGCGCTCGCATGCACGCTGCTCAACAACCGCGCGCAGGCGCTGCTGCGCGCTGGGCACGCTGCGGCCGCTCTGCGAGACGCCGCCGCTGTGCTGACGGTGTGCCCGCAGCAACCGAAAGCGTGGCTGCGCTACGCTGCCGCGTTGCGTGCATTGGATATGGCTACCATTGCCGAGCGCGCTGACCTCGTTGCCGGCGAAGTGCACACCGGTGCCGCAGCACCTTCCTCCGCAGCCAACAGCCCGACCACCCTGTCAGGCTGGAGGCAGGAGGTGCAGCTGGCGGCCGTGTCCAACGTTGTCAGCAAGGCAGTCTGCGTGGCCGCACCAGCGGCACACCCGGCAGCATCTGCCGCGGCCACAGATGCGCTCAAGGACCGCGGCAACGCGAGCTACCAGTCCGGGAGCTTTGCCGAGGCAGAGGCGTGCTACACGCGGGCACTGCACCACCTTCCCGGCGTAGGCGAGGTGGCGGCGCTGCTGGAAATGCTCGCAGAGGCTTGCCTTCGCTCCGGCAGCAGGCACAGCGCGGCGGCGGCTGCGGCGGCATGCATGCGCGTCGTCCACGTGGATGGCGATCCGCACAAGCAGCTGGCCCCGGCTGTGGCATGTCTCGCAAAGGCGCTGCTGGGGCTCGGGGAGCACAGGACGTGCGCCGCGATGCTGGCACCGGGGGCGGCCTTGGCCGGGTGCCTCCAGGTATCGGTGAGGCGGGAGCTGCTGCGCTACGCAGGCATGCATGCCAAGCTGGAGGCAGACACGCCCGGTACGATCTCCTGGACCCACTGCCGTCGGTGTCTCTGTTCAGCGAGCTAGCGAGTCACCAAGGCATTAGGGTTCTTGTGGCGCTGGGGTCCAGCTTGCTTCGTTTCTGTGATTGCCGTTGTCTTTTTGAGTCCAATGGAGGCGTGACTTCTACTGTGCAGACCTCTCTGTGGTCCAAGCGATGCGCAGTGAGTACGCCTCCGACGCAGTGAGGCATGCTGCGCTGAGCAGCATCCCAGGCAAGGGCCGTGGCCTTCGCGCAACGCGGCGCCTGCCGCCCGGCACCATCGTCCTCATCAACCCAGCGCTTGTTTCGGCGAGCCATGACCTCCACAAAGCCCAGGGCGTGGTCTTTGGCCGAGACGGCAACACACTGAACGATCCCGCGGACATCACACTCCGTTCTAAGGCAGTGCTGGCCGCGTCCCGGGAGCCGCTGGTGGCAGCAACGCTGCTGGGCCTGGACGATAACGACCCGCTCGCGGCCGCACGCCGCGAGACGCCGCTTGTGGAGTTGCGGGCCATGCAGCAGCTGCTGTCTGCGCGCGTGCTGCCCCTGCTGCCCTCGACGGCCGAGTTCTTCCCGGCGGCGGAGAGGCTGCAGGTGTCGGCGTCGTTTGTGGACCGCGTGTGCCACGTCAACTGCCACGGCAGAGATGCTGACAGGGCCCACTTCCACAGCAGCCTCTTTCCGGTCGGGTCGCTGCTGAATCATTGCGATCGCAGCAATTGCTCGTTTAACTGTTTCAGCACCTCCGGGGTGTGGGGTAAACGACAAGGTCAGGGCAGCGGCGGACGTGCCAGCATGGAGTCCGAGGCTGACGTGATGGTGGTGTGGACACATCGTACAGTGGGTGCGGGGGAGGAGCTGACAGTGCAGTACCACCAAGACAAGGAGGTGGTGAAACGAAAATGGGGGCTATGAACAGACAAGCTTGTAATGTAAAGCTGCTCATGAAGTAGGTCTCTGCTTATGAAAAAGTTTGGGAAAGCAATGGTTACGCAGTTGAACTGAAGTCAAATGATGGAGGGGTCTCTAACGCCCCGATTCTAAGGTCTCCTCGAGCGGCCAGGATCGTGCCGAGGCCCCATTAGTCTGTGCAACGTCAGGCATCTAGCCCCACCAGCTTGCTGCTCAGCTCCCAGAGCATGATACCCTTCTCCCGGTCTTGAGCCTCTGGAGATGGCAGCTTCTTGGCAAACTCATGACCTGGACTGAACAAGGGAATGCCGCTGGTATCATTGTTGAAGTATGCACCACTGATGCCAGTCAGATTGGGGTCCACTGCCATGAAGGCGAGGCAGTCTCCGCCCCCTTGCACCTGCACAACAAGCCCTCACATGAAGAAGTGATACGCCCGGGAAGGTAAGCATGGCGCCGGTGCTGAAGATCGCGCAACACGAGGCGTGAGGCAGCACAGGTCGCTCTGCGCCTGGTCCCACATGTGCAGGTGCACCGAACGTTTGCTTACAGTATACACGACATGTCAGAAGTCAGAACTGCTGTGAAACACCGCGATAGCCATGGTACGATGGCACAATGACTCCGATCTTGCCTCGTGCCTGGGCTACCACGTGATCGGTCACACCGCTGTTTGCTGCACACGGCGATGCAGTGTTGACTCGAGTGTGCTTGCAAATCATGTAACTCACAGGAGCGCTAGCCTGGTAGCCTGGGTTCAGTCACCTCAGGACGATTGATGCACAGAATCTACATTTCTCAGAATCGACTCAGACTCAGCCCATGCATGAGCTAGCGTGTACGTCTGTCAGCCCTGAAGCACAGATTGACAAGCAGCCGAGTCCGGCCAGTCTGAAATCCAGTCTGAAATTGGCAAGGTAGAACGCACTGTCTCTGCAACTCCGAGGAGGTCATTGGTAGCCCAGTCAAAGACCTTGATGAATCCCGGTGCTGCCTCCCGGAAGAACCCAGACCGGGTGATCAAGCCTGCACCCAAGCCACAATGATGACCACCTCACGGTGCAGACATGACACAGACACGATGTCCTTCAAAGACACCCTGTGACAAATTCTGACCGAGCGACGTTCCACATTGTCTGCTAACTAGGAGAAGGCACCAGCAGGAGCTGGGAGCGAAGCAACGAGCCATGTCCCGAGAGACTGTCACTCGGGTATTCAATCTATACACCTATTCCAAGCCACCGCAATGGATGCATGGGTGCGACTGGCTGCTGCCTCGTTGCGTGAGCATCTACAGACGGTCAGGAGTCGGTCCACGTTTGGAGCCGCTGAAAGTATCGCAGCTGGACGAGGCGTGACGTCCGCAGCTGACGGACGAGGCGTGACGCAAGATGCGTTGAGCACGCCCGGGAAGGCCAGGGAGAAACGCAGAGCGCTGAGCAAGGAACAGGGTGCGCGCACGAGGAGCGGCATCGATTTGCAACGGGCAGGACTGTGGTGGGTCTGAAGGCAGCAGGGCCGACTCGGAGGGCCCCGCTCCCCCGATCAAGTGCCAGGCATCTCGGTCTTCCAAACAACAGGATGGCATCAAACACGCACTTCAGCTGTGCACAGGAAGAGCAGTGAACCATGATCAACGGCGAACACCGGCCACGCCAAATTGGTGCTCTCCGCAATGCGCACGCCTCCCCTGCTGGGGTGTGCCACACTCGTGTGGCCGTTGCCATCGCCCAACACTCGGCGTCTGCGGCTTGAGCAGCTCAAGCTGGGAATCACGCAGTGTTGGAAAGTCACACAGGTAGGCATGGCAGGGAGCAGGAGGGCATGCTGCTGGCGCACCTGGCCCGAATGCGTTGACGGTCACCGGCACGCCCTGCCGCGCGAGGCGGCGGTCGAGCTCCCGAGCAAAGAGGAGATTACACAGCTTCGAGTCCTTGTACGCCTTGTCCGCATCGAATGCACCTCCGGACACCATGTCGAACATGGGGCCGCCTTTCAAGCCGGCCAAATCCCCCAGCGCCGCTCCGGGCCCGACCTTCCCGCCAGCGGAGTTTGGGTCATGCACCTGCATACGCCCGTTCCTCAGCAATCAGTGCTGCACCACGATGCCGTGTTCTGCGTGCTCCTCTGTTGTGGCGACACATCCATTCCTGAGTGCCACACGGGGCCACCTGCTGGGAGGCGTTTAGACTTGCTCAGCAGACCCAGGTGCACGCAGAGCATGCATATAGCTCCCATGGAAGCTTTGGTGCGAGGTTGTGGCTGTTTCGGCCCCGGGAGCGGACCTCTGAGGCGGTGACAACTACCCGAGGGTCATTCGAGCTGGCTTGTACTGCTGGCAGCAACAAGCTGGCCAGGAGGAAGTGCCCCAGGTGGTTCACCCCCACGGTGAGCTCGAAGCCCTCCTGCGTCCGCCGTGGTGCTTTGTCTCCGACAAACTGCGCTCCAGCGTTCAGAGACAGCACGTCAATGGGCCGGCCGCTGTCAAGCCATCGCGCAGCAAAGCTACGGATCGACTCCTGGCTGCCCAGCTCGCAGTACTCGGGAGCCACACTCCCCTTAAGCGGCCCGTAGGTCTCCTGCATGTGGACTGGAGCCTGAGGCCTGCTGGTGGCATGCAACACGTTTGCTTGCAGGCCAGGGACGCTGTGGCTGGCTGACCTCGATGCTCTGGCAGGCCTTCTCTGCCTTCTCCTGTGTCCGGCACACCAGGTAAACGGTATGGCCCACTGCAGCTAGCTTCCCGGCAGCTGCAAATCCGATGCCACTGTTGGCTCCGGTGATGACGATTGTCCGGGGCTGTTCTGGGTCCGGGACAGCGTACCACCCAGGGTCGGCCAGATCTGCGAATGCTTCAGGTGAGTTCAGGAGTGTGGTGGCTGCGGTTCCCTGAAGCACAGGAGCTTGACTGCGCAACTGCTGTGGTTCGGTGTTTGTGTGCAGAACAAGACCATCGCGACTTTGCCAGAACAAGCACTTTATCCGCACAGGTGCAGCGATCAGCGTGATCAGGCTCACCAGAAGTATTGATCTGCGGTAGGGGTCAGCCTTTGCTCCAACTGATCGGCTGGGCTGCACTGTGCCGACCACCAGTCTCAGACTGGACATGCACGACCCTGGCCTCACTGCCGGAGACGGACGATATGATCGCGCTTGGCTGCGGACACTGCATGGTCTTGCTGAAGGAATAGGCACAGGCATCGCGGCGGTGCGATCAGAGGTGCTGTTTGAGTGCTGGCCGGCGACGGACTGAGGCTGGGTCACGAACGCTGATGCATGCGCCTTGACTTTGAGCGCCTTTCCATGAAAAACTGTCGACACCGCTTCGGTGCTGCGAATTCACTTCATAACTTGGTATCAAACTTGATGAACGGAGTTGCAGTGTTCGAATGCGAGTCGAATGTCGCGAGGTGTCCCAGTGGCGACGGGTGTGTACAGCATGCACGGCATGCCCCCAGCCTGCGAGAGGAGACAGTGCGCCCTGTAGTGGGGCTATGATGCATTCTCACCATGACAAGAGCTTTGTGTGCCTCCGTGCGTGAGCGTGTGTTGATACTCAGTTGCAACAAGGCCATGTTTGAGCGCTGTCGTGATGTATTTCCAAGTGCAAAAGCTCTCAATTGTTCGGAGAGACGTTGACATTTGCGTTCAGTTCCAGAACGACAACTTGGAGCAGCGCGAAGCACGACTTGAGAGCCAGCTCGGTGCAGTCCGGGACGTGAGTTGCAAGGCAGAGCGCGACACTCCACGAGCACCCGTGCTGTCGCAGTTCCACAGTCTTGGCAATCTTTTCAGGACAGGAGGCTCGACTGGCAATGATATGCCTGACGACGCGGACATCTCAGACGAAATTATAGACGACGAAGACGACGTATCGCACCACGTCCATGGCGTACATGTACTCCTCTGGCCGACTCCGGTGTTTGAAATATCGCAGCAGTCTTCCGTTTCCATATCACTGCATGTGCGGAGTGGTAGGCATCACAGCCTGTGCAACGTGACATGCAACTGGTCGGTTCGCAGGAAGACGATGACGACGATGATGATGTTGATGATGCCGATGAGGACGGAGTATTAGTGCCAGACTCATAGTACGTGAGCATGGCCACGCAAGTTGAGCACATTAAGTGGGTGCCAGGCACCCACTTCATGGTTGATGGTTTCCGTTTCCAGAACGAACGATGCCGTCATTACTTTTTGACTCATTCACACGGTGATCACACGACAGGTTTAAAAAGGTCCTTTAGTGCTGGGACAATATACTGCACGCCCATTACAGCCAAGCTGCTTCTTGAAGAGAGCCGCATACCAGAGCAATATGTCAAGGCTGTCCAACTTGATGAACCGTTCATTGTTCAAGGAATCCAAATCACCGCCATTTGCGCCAACCACTGTCCTGGGGCATGTATGTTTCTTTTTCAATTAAAGAAGTCACATCATGCTTCAGCTTCGAGCTCAACAAGTATCCTGCACACGGGTGACTTCCGGTGCGCCATCTCGTGACGTTCTGGCAAGCGTAGTGCAGTATCCTTGGTCAGTGCAGTGCGTTCTATATGCCATCTTGACGGCAGATTGGCATGCTTGAAGGTTTCATGATGGCATGCGGTTGTGCCGTTCATTGCGGGGTGTGACCATAGATGTTTTGATGCTTGACACAACCTACTCGACACCAAAGTGGGCCTTTCCCGATCAAGACGGGGCTGTACAGCTAGCTGTGGACATCATTCGCAAAGCTCGCGATGACAACTCGAGTACGTCGACTAACACAGTTGCTGCAGCGTATCATCTTGTCCAACTTATCAAATTGTGTCAACAACCTACAGGTGCTGCATTCATATTCAATGCCTACCACATTGGCAAAGAGAGATGTTACTTCAAGGCCGCTGTTGCATGCGGATTTTCTATCTGGGTCAGTCCCAGAAGATTGAGAACCTTGGAGCGGCTTCAGCTTCCTTCGGAATGGATGAAATTGCTTACAAAAGAAAAAAACAAAGCTGACATTATTGTTTGCGACCAAGGTGTTGGCCCTGAGCAGCTGCAGTCCCTCGGTAGCGAGCTCAGGCGCCCTGTGATCGGCTTCCAATGCACAGGTGTGGATTGACTCTCTATTTGGCCGATGCCCGTTTGGGTCTGGCGTGATTCTCAATCCTCCGTTTTTTTTTTTTGCCATGCATGCACTCAACCGGCACAAGTGTCGATGGGTTGCGTGTTCAAACATGTCTTCCTTTGCACACAGCTTATGTAAACATTGCGTTGCTGTAGGTTGGGGGTATCAGAAAGTTGGTGTTCGGAAGCGTGCGCAGAATGGCACGATGTGCTACAGCATACCCTACAGTGAGCATTCCTCATGGCCAGAATTGAGACGATGTGTCAAGGCCTTCTCCCCAAAACAGCTCATCCCAACTGTGAATGTTGGTGACAAAGCCAGCTATGACCGCATGGTTGCAAAATTTGTAGACTTGATGGACCTGAGAGAGAGCAAGGGCCACATCGATCGATTCTTGATCAGCGCCAAGCACAGCATGCCTGCCACATGCACGCCCTCCAGAACGCCCACGATACCGGCCACGCCAGCTGGATACGCCAGCGACACTCAAGTGGGTGTTTCTGGTCGCAGTTCGTCGAATTCCCCTGCGTCGAACACAGGGGGTGTGAAAAGGGATGTGCCAGTGAGCTGGTCTTGCGTTGATCTTGAATCCGAAGCCAAGCTTCCAAAGCTCGGGCTCGCCAGAATAGACACTGCAGTTGATAGTGATAGGGATCATGACGAGTGTGATGTTTGTGAGATGTTTGATCTGAGCTCTTTGTAATATCCAGTCGGTTTCGCGCTTACAGCAATGCTGCTCTCCCGCGCCTCTTACAGGCGTTCGTGCGCGTCGCGTCACACACACAGCCCCAGTCGCGACCTGTCGGGAGCAGACAGAAGTTCTCCGTGCTTGCAGCTTGCGCTTATTGCAACCGACCTTGCTTGAAGCCGTTCATATCATCCATGGTATGATAGGTTTCTGATCGGAGGCGTTGGATTAGATATCACAGCTATGCTGACGCGGCAGTACTGAAGCAATTGCGATATTGTGCACGCACCTCTTCAACGCATATACATCGAACAGCTCATCTGAAGTTAAGCCGCCCAAAAGTTTGGACTTGCCTGAGCGCGCGCTTCTTGCCTGTCCCGAAAGCACCGCTGATCAGCACTGTCCTCAACATCTCCGTAATCGTCCGCAGTCTCTCCCTCACGTTCATCAAGCCCCGTATATCGTCATAAATGCAGCGCGTTCTTCTCCCGAGCATCCGCTGCCCTTTACGGCCTCGGCGGATGCTGGCTACCCGGTCTCGTACGGAGTATCGGCCCTCCTTGGATCAGGCCATCGCACAGTCGTACAGCGTCGCTACACTAGATGTGGACGAATATGTTTCTGGAAAGACGTTTATGACACTGCCTGGCAGATTGGTGCAAGGCCTCTTCCCTGCTCCTCTACGTTTTGCAGTCTGGTAAGCGGCCGTGTGTCTGATCAAGTGTCTGTGTGCAAGCACAGGCAGGCCTCAAGCAGCACAGCCGAATCTTGCACCACATCAGTTGCTTTGCTGATATGATCATGGCATGTTTCAATGTGTGTTTCATGGTGTGTAGTTGGATCCCTCCAATCTTGATGATGGCGTCATGCCATACTGTGGCGGTGGTGGGCATACTAGGCAGCCTGGCAACGTGGATCATGGTATGCACTCCCAGCAATAGCTTCTAGAGGCTCTCAACAGTATCATTCAGCCTCATTCCCTTGCAGGCTCAGGCGCCGGTCCTCCAGCCACTCGCACACCTGGGGACTTATCCAATCATTCCCTGGATCGGCATGGGTTTGATGAACTGTCTACCGATACTCTTTACCCTTGTCGCTCTCCCTCTACTGGACTGGATCCTCGGTGAAGAGGATGCCCAAGAGTTGGGAGCTCCGTCGTTACCGTGGATGTACAGTATTATCTTCTACGTGTTTGCGGCTCTGCACTTCGCATCGCTGCTCAGCACAGTGTATGTTGCATCACTGCCTGACACAAATGCCTGGTATCTGCTGCTGCTGTGCGTGAATCAGGGCATGGCCGGAGCCTATGCAATCAACGCAGCCCACGAGCTGACACACCACAGCAACCGAGCAGACAAGGTTCTGGGAGAGGCCCTTCTCACCAGCTGCTGCTACAGGCACTGGCACATGAGCCACAGGGCTCACCATGCACATGTGCGGCTCCATCTGCTTCGCTGCCATCGCTGTTGACCGGCTGCCTCCGTCTTCTCCCACACTCCCAAGCGTAATTGCGATGAACCATTCATCTGTACCATCAGAACAGCTTCAACTGATGCTTGAAACCGGTTCGCCATGTGTCTGTGCTGCCAGAGTGCCTGTGCTGCATGATCCAGGGTGTGTGCGCCCTTAGGCTGACGGCATGCTACGAGCTCAGTCCTCACACCCATGGTGCAGCAGGTTGCACGGACACCACACCTGCGTATGTGCAAGTTACTGTATGTGCAGGTGGCAACTGATGGCGACCCAGCCTCGGCTCGCTACCAAGAGTCGGTGTGCTCTCAGACCTTGGATGCACGTCGCACGTCTGACTTGCTCTTGACCAGCTTCTACGTCTGCTGCATCAGGCCACTGCTCAGCCACAGTACTGCCGTCAGCCATGCTTAGCTCCTTGACCTCGCTGCATTGTAGATCCTGTGCCTTCTGCAGTGGGATTGTTCCATCACTTGGATCTCGTTTGAGCGCAGGTGTACCCCTTCTTTGTACGGTGCATCTCTGGGGAGTGGAAGGATGCTGTCAGGCTCGAGATGGAGCACACGCGGAAGAAGTTCCCGCAGTTGACTCAGCCGCAGCAGGTCTTGAAGTCCAGGTTCGCACTGGTCGGATTGTCACCGACACTGAGTGTGGTTTGTGTCCTGGACCGTGCTTCTGGTACTCTCGGTGTTTGCCTTGCCCTAGGTGCTTTGGCAAGACCACCTGATTTCGGCTGCGGGCCATGCCATTTCCGGCCTTGCATGCGTGTCTGATCTCTTGGGTCGGGGACGACTTCCGTCCGTGGTGATGTGCATGTGCCGCACGGAACCGTGTCCGCCTGTGGCCATCTCAGCCTCTCTACAAAGCCCCTTGCATACCTTGACACAGACAAACACAATCTCCTGTGTTTATTGTTGCAGAATACCTGGATGGATTGGGTGGCCGCTCGCTCTCGCTCTAGCATCTCTGGTACGCCCACGCCGCTCCGGTCTGCTGGGCTGCAGCATCATCCACGTCGCATGCACGCAGTTCATCTCTCCCACCTCTGAATGATCTCCACCCACCTCACCGTAACTGCACTGTGCCAGCCCTGTTCCTGGGGTGGTGTCACAGCCCCCCTTCCCCATGTCGCCCTGGCACTCTTAATGCGTGTCATCTCTGACTAGGATGTACAGTATGAACCAGCCAATGATCTGCACTGGAAGCACAGTGCTGCCGACCGCTCATGCCAGCCGTACAATCGCCCTGCAGCAGTCTTAATCTTAGCCGTCGTATTTTTTGCGTTTACATGTGATTTGCTTCCCAATAAATCACATTTGTTGGCTTGGTGGGGCATGCTAACTTGAACACTGCCCTGAAGGCAACCTGCGGCCCCGGTGGCATGGTGGCCTTTCTCGGCTCGAGCCTCGCCAGCGTCATCGTGCTAACCACCGTCAACTACGTCGAGCACTACGGCCTCACACGCAAGCAGCTGCCCTCCGGCCACTACGAGAGCGTGTCTATCCACCACTCCTGGTGTGCGACCACCCTCCCCTTTCTCTGCTCAAAACAGCCGCACGCCTGGCCATGACCCTGTGTCTCTGGACTTGCCACATTCCGTGCAACAGCCGGACTACAGCATCCTCGACAGTTTCCGCACGCGCTCCGGTCTCTGCAAGCAGGTGTCCAAGTCCGGGACGCTGTCACGCCGTGCCACGGCCGCTGCGCGACAGCTGCAACGCGGCGCGCTCATGCCGTTGGCACTGCCCCAGAGCTGGGCAAACACATTAGTAATCATGCTCCGTGTGAGGCCTGTCTCCTCAATGCTGCTGTGCGAGCGGCAGGCAGCCCCTGCTCACTTTCCCCGTCCTCAGTGCATGTCCGACTCTTCTCCGGTTCTGATTTGCGTCAAGCCATGCCCGCGTGCTGCCTGTTCCCCGGCACCGCAGCACCGCACACCCCCGCTGAGATGCACCCTGCCTCGATCTGCCTAGTATCAGCGTGCTGTGTGTGCTGTGCAGGAATGCCAACCACCTCGTGTCGAACGCCGCGCTGCTGCGCTTGCAGCGGCACACGGACCACCACATGCATGGTCAGAAGCCCTTCTATCAGCTGCGCAACCTGGAGGGCGCGCCGCGGCTGCCGGCGGACTACAGCACGATGATGCTGGTCGCCTGGCTTCCCCCGCTGTGGTTCAGCATCATGAACCCTCGAGTGCGCATCACCTCTGCAGCCCCTGCATGCACCCCCGCGTAGGCCGCGAGCGCGATGAGATGAAACGGCGACCTCGATCCTGTGAGAAACTGCGTTGAATGTGTCCAAGTGCCACTCTGCACATACACTGGAATTGAAGCCTAATGGTTTTGCACATGATTGTAAATCATGCGAAGTTGTTCATTGAAGGTTCGAATCCTTCCAATTCCAAAGCGGTTGTTGCAATTT
>JAUMHO010002586.1:0-17044 GCA_032360965.1 Ulva armoricana | reverse complement strand
GCTCGGGCACAGCATCCAGGGCTACTCTGGAGCTGTCCCTGATTCCAGAACAGGTTTTGTCCCGAATCAGGCAGCAAGATAGATTTGGGGGGCTGTCACGGACGCCTGGGGGCGATCACATGACACAAATTAACCTGGGACAATTTGAGGCGACACATAGGGCCTCCAGGACTCCACAAATCATATTGATTCGCCTTGGAGCTGATTTGAGGTGCTGGAACGTGCACGAGACAGGACTAGTCTGAGGCGATTTGGGGGCCTGGCCCGGGCATGCTTCATACAACTCCCTGAGTGTAGAGCGTGATTTGTCCGTCCGAGAACATAAGACTGCATGCACGAGGTTACAAGGTGGTTATTGGCCACGTTTCGGACATCTTTGTCCATGAACCACCTTCAGATTCCGACTTACACTGCGTTTTCTTCACAAGATCATGCCTATGACACCACCCACGGTGACAACGCAACCGGACATCATCCGTATGTATTTCCCACAACACTGTCATTTGTCAGTATCAGCCCCCCCATCGACGCTAGCAATCCCACCAACCAATTTCTGCAAAACTGTCTCATCAAGATTGGCCTTCAACCACTCTTGTAACGTCTCCTCCCCATTGTTATGTAGCATTTTGGTCACATGAGATGCAAGTTCCTTAGCCCTTGACCCACTAGAATGAGACTCAACTCTCACGCGTTTACCTCGTGTGACCGCTGGCGACCCGATCGGCATCCCGGAGGCTCGAGAGGGGGCTATTGGTGGTGCTTCCTGCCTGAACCATATATGCTCTATAGTGTCATGCATCCACGTCACCCCATCTACGACCTGGCGCTTGAACCGTTCCTTCACCGCCGCAATAGCGGTGGGATTGCTTGACATCTTCTCTGTTGGTGAGGCTTGAGCCGCCGCGGGGGTTTGGGGCCCCCTAGGCTTTGCTGGCTCTTTGCTAAGGCTTTGGGGATTATCGTGGATCTTGTTTGAAGCGGCGGCAGTTCGCTTGGGCCTTGTTATGTGCGTCTGTGTATCAACTTGTGCATCTGATGCATTGTTCTCACCTACTCGACAATCCTTTTTTGCATGAGGCTGAACGACCTTCTCACTACCTGCCTGGAACCTGCGTCATGGTTTGCAATACAAGGCTTCACACCTTTGGTCACTTGTCTACGATATATGAGAACACATACGTGCTATAGAAACCAGCAGAACGCATACCACTGGCAACCTCGTCAGTATCGTCCTCCGTGACCGAGTTGCAGCCCGGATGGGTGATCGTACAAGCGTCACACTCCTCCTCCGTCAGCAGAGTGGGTTCGGCGGTGACCAGAAGTTGCACCTGCATGCATAAGTAGTGGCCGGCGTTGTACCCCCAGCATTGTAAACACAACACAACAATACGGCCTACCTGCTCGCGGACTACTTGCAAGAGGTGCTTTACTCCGGTCGGTGCAGCCTCCGCATCTTTAAACGCTGGGAATGGTTGCCAGTACAGGTGAGGATGGTCATTCCAGACGCAATTATTGTTTGCGTCTGTGACCTTAGAGAAATGAAATGCCTTCATTAGGACGTGGTTTATGTCTGTGTCCGTAATGGCTTGTAGACTGTGGTTGCAAACAGCGTGCAAATTGAAGAAATCATCGGGCAGCGCCTTGGATGGCGCCGTTTTGTAGTTTGCACTTGTGAACTCTGTTTGGAAGCCACCGCAAAACAACCAGATCACCAGCAGGCCCATCTCAAGCAACCTCTGTCGAGACACCCCGGACTCACCCGCTAGCCTATCATTCAGGAATTCCGCAATCCCAATGCCTGCCATACCCGCCGCATCAAACTCAGATCTTGCCGCCAAGTCTTCTTGCGTGTTGAGAGAACATGTTGCCACTAGGGCCAGCTTCTGTTTCTCGACGGCTTGTGCCGTGAAGTAGCCCAAGGTGGTTGCGCGGTTAGCATATGTCCTCTTCTTGGGGCTCAAGTCCATTGTTGGTTTCTTCTCATCTTGACAGACCTTATGCCACCCAGCCGCAAAAAGATGTAGGATCCGCATTCCGGAATGCATTCATCTCAAAGAATCTTCGCAATCTCCACTGTGTTGGCACACACTTGCTGTACGAAAGAAAGCCCTTGAGGGTTTCTGGGCAGCAAAAGATTGCCTTGGTGAGGCAAGACGGACTCCAGTACCGTTTGCCCTTGGACGTATGCGTCTCGTTGCCAATGCCTGAACAACACTGCAGACAACCCCAAGTCGCACTGACAAGGTCCTTATTCTCATGGCCGAAGCGTGCTGCAGTATCAATAACCTTGGTAAATATGTCGGTAAACCTTTTCCCCCATGTTTGGGGCATCAAGAATAACATGTGAGGTGAGATTTTAAATCCGGGTCCCAATTCGACTCCCGAGACACGCTCTAAAAGGTCCGGCGCCATGTTGTCGGGATACCGGTCGACAAATTTGCAATGGCCGATATACAGTGGCGTGCACTGATGGCGAACTTCTATACCTGCATACGGCGACGACTTATGTATGGTGCACTTGTCCGCATCCGGAACGCATGTTGGGATAGTAGTACGCCCGATTGGGTTTGGCGTGATACCCGAGTTGATATATATATATATATGTGAATGGTGTTGACAACACTGTGCTTTCGAAGAGGAGAGGATGTCCATGCGCACGCTGCAGCGTTCTAGCACTTGGCGAGGATCGTCTTCTGTTTCACTAGCCGTGCCAAGACCGTGGCCCAGATTGAGTTTAAACACTATTGATATCTTACTACTTTACGCTTGCACTGGCCATGTGGAAGTGGCTGGACTGGCGATGTGATGAGGCCGTGCTATGCAGCGGTGCAATGCACAACTGTTGGGTGGTGCGTAGCATTGAATGGCTCCAGCACGATAATGAGTTGCGACTCCAGTGAATGCATGCAGAGGTTCTTCCAAATGGTCTTGCTTGGCCACTGTACAGTGTGGATGCCATCTGGGGCTGCTCGTGTGACAGTTGCACGACGTGGATGCATCCGTGCGTTCTTTTGTAGTCTTTTGTTACTCCAACAAGTTGCTGAGTTGCGGGTGTCACAAAGTTGTGAAGCATGTTCATCGGGCAGTCACAAAGTGCACGCGTCGTGAGCCTGAGTGAGCTATGAAGAGTCGAGATCATGCAACGAGGGTTGCAGGAGGCACACGAAGGTTGCAGGAGCCGGTACTGCAGGGCTATAGTCCAGACCAGACAGGGGTGGTTCTGTGTTTTCGGTTTGTCGCGACAATGATCGACTTGGCAACGTGTTAATCATCGGTAGAACGGCGGACAGGCGCACGCATCGAAAGAATCGCCAACAGAATACATAGATTAGTCCAGATTGATATGCAAACGACGCAGGTCTCTATCGCTCCAGTAGCAATTGAAATCACTGGGGAAATGACTGACGCCCGAAACGGCCCGACTTCGCACCCGACACCAGCGCAGTTGGCAACTCGTTCTCGTTGTCGTCAAAACGTCGCAATGGGCCAATGCATCCGCATCCGCCCGAAACACCGTTTAAGCGATCGCGACAATAAATTAGGAGCTTTTCTTGTGTCACGTGTGTGAATTTCCACCACACTCTGTCGCGGCATCGCCACGCATATCCTCGCTTTGGCGTCGACAACGGAGGGACTCAACGGGCCTGCTTCTTCTTGAGCTGCATGTTTGGACCCACGAATTTGCGCTCTGATTCAGCCCCTGCAAGGGGAATGTTTCCATCGCTTACGCGTGTCCCTGCAAGGAAGGTCCTCCCCCTTCCGCACCAGATCGGTCCACCCGCCCCTCCGCGCCGGGCTGCTCACCCTCCCCGGCCTCCTTCCTTTGTCACAGTCCCCTTTCCCCCCTCGCTCCCCGCTAACCCCTCTCTCCTCTCTGAGTCGTCACTAGGCTCCCTGCTCTGAGCGCCTTGTGCTGTGATTCGTTGCAAGGGGGCTGTGATCTGTGCGTAACCCGGGGCCTGAGCGACTGGCGCGCCCCTACATCCGAACGACGCTGCTCCTCGCCTCCCCTCCCCCCGTCTTTGCAAAGCACACCGCATAACTCACCCCCTGTCCGTTACCCGCCCCGCTCTACCTCCAGAACTTTTGCGATTGCGTGTGTGGGTGCTACACACCTGCATGTCAGGTGTGGAACGGGTGAAACAACCACATCATGGGTGTACGACCTGCCTTTCCGGTGGTATCGTGTGGGAAACTGTGTGTACCATGCATATTGCAGGACTGCTTGCGCGGAATGGTTCCGCAGTTGACTGTTCGTGGGCGTAACAGGCGGACCGAGCAAAGGGTCTCGAAATGTATCGACGAGACTTGCTCGTCGTCATCTCAGAGTGCAGCAGTGAAAGCGCCGTTGCAATCAACCTTTCGGTGCATCCGTATTCCCACTTCACCGGTCACCAAGCAATGGCATGTTAGCTAGGTATGGCGCACAAGCTGGCCATGCCATTCGATAGGCAATGTTGCATGCATATACCCAGTACTGCTTCAACCTGGACCATATCCACCATTATGCATCTCGTTCGCAACAGCCATACCGTGGGAGGAAGACGTGCAACAACATCACGGCTGCCCTTCAGCTGCGCCATTGTCCTCCAGATGAGCTTCCAGATCATCACAACTATGTACAACTTGTGTATGAGGTTAGTGCCCATTACGTTACAAAAGCACCATCGTTGTGGCAGACCAAACCAAAGAGTGCTATGCAGCAAAAAAAATGGATCAAGATAGGCAACGGTCATCTAATGACATCCGATTCTGCAGCACGTACACATCGTCAGTAATGTGTATCGTTCTGTTAGTGCATCCAGCCACGTTGCCAGGCTAACATGGTTTGCAGGATCATATGTGGCAGCCCTGGACCCACTGGCAGCCACGCTGGCTCTTGTTTTACCAAGCAAAGCATGGTGGCTAGCGTCTCGCTGATGCATGCAGCTGTGTACAGGCCTGCAGCTGCAGGCGTTTCAACTGTGCTTATGAATTGAACAGCAAACGAGGCCAGGGATGTTCCTAATTGTGTAGAGTGCCGCAGCGTAGGTGGCAGCAAATACTGTAGTGGCATCCAACGTTAACCCTGCAACCCTGCAGCTGGGATGCTGCGCTGGCATCAATCTTTATGAATCACGGAGGGATCGCAGCGCTACAGCTTCCACACGCTACGCAAACACACTTGCGGGAATATGGGAGACACGAGTAGGATGCGACTTGAGTAGATGAGTGTTGTGTTGATCTCACAAGAAGCAATCACAACTTTGATGTCTAGAAATGTGTGAGTGTGCCAAGTACAGTGGGCTAAGTAGCTGTAAATTTGCAGGGATCATGAGCACCTGCAGCGGGACCACTAGAGATCAGCACCTTCGATCTCAAAGCGCCGGCAGACAACACCAAGAATTTGACTGTCAATTCGGCTGCACCCTCCATCGACAACTCCCGGCAAAGACGGCGGGGTACTCGTGCGGCTGTTGCGCCGCAATGCGACAGCACCTAACGCCTCAGGGAAGTTGCAGTCGGCGAAGCGCTCCTCCTTGCCCGTGCACCGCACTTGTGTCGCCCACACGATGCTTTCTGATGTTGACTCCGTGTAATCGGATGCACCCCGGACCTCCTCTACACCCATGAGGCTGCTGAATGGATACCCGAGCTGGCGGCAGACGACCTTGGCACTGACAATAGAGGTCTCTGAGGCGGAGTTCTTGCAGATGCGACCCCATTCGCCATCATTGAAGATTTCGACACCGCCAAAGTGGACGTCATCGCAGGTCTCTGTGGTTGCATTGATGCCATCCAGCTGAACTAGACGAACATCACCTTGCTGGGGGGATGTGTTGTTGACAGCGCAGCCTGAACCGTGACATCATTCCTTACAGCATGTGCAACAGATTGTAGCACATACTGGCTGCACTGTGACAGTGCAGCGTCCTCTGAACATAGCTGATCAGCATTGAAGTGCCCACCTGAAGGATTATAGCAGACGATTGCTACAGAGTTGTCTCCATCATTCTCGCCGACAAAGTTTGAATAAGGTTCATACGACTTCGTTGTGCCGCAGTCAGTCAGAGTGTCCTCGTCCCCAATGCAGTCGATGCGCCCAACAACATCGTACTCCAGGTCATCCCCTGGAAGCCCCGATCCTTCACCAGCAAGCAGTTGTGCTCCAGCCATGAAGCCCAGGGTCCGGCATGCAACCTGCGCGCCTCCCCGACCGAGCTGCTGTTCCTCTCTGAAGAGGATTTCACTAAACCCGGTGAAGAAGTAGCCATTGAAAACCTCTAGCCGGCCATAAGCCCATGCACCGTCAGGGTCAGTGCGCCCACCGACGAGTCGGGGGCTAAGCAGAGGAGGATCTGCATCCCATCTGACGTGGCATGCTGGTACCACATGCTGGTATCAATGACTGTTGCCCACAAAACAGTGAACCCGCAGCCGGGCATGCTTCAGGTCAGATAACGTGCTGTTTGGTGGTTCTTTAGTGAACTGAATTCCAAAATCTAGCTTCACCACAGTATACAACTGGCAGCGAGGAGAAGCTGTAGTGGTGATCCCTTGTTGCCACACTGCTGTGATCACATGGAGGCAGCCCCGGCAGCACCCAGTATGCTGGCATACTCACAGCATGAGCTCAATGCGCCAGCAGTACCCAGCATGCAAGCATAGACATCACATCTCCCAAAGCATGCCGAAGCATGCTCAAGCACCTGGCCGCAGCATCATATCACACCGCAACCAACCAAAGCAATCACGGTCCTGTGTAGTGTTCCAGCCACTGTGATCTCGTGCTTTGAGAAAACTCCGCACCATTGCCAGGGCCATCATTGCAGATGAGCTGCTGTGTAGGGCCACATGTGACGGTGCTGCCAAATTCAAGGCCGCAATCCTCAATAGTGTCCTCCAGGGCCTCGCACTGAATGCGGCCAAGCCACGGTGGGAGCAATGTAGTGCCTGCAGATGTGTCTTGAATACCTCTGAAGACCCCAGTTTCGAAGCCCAGCTGGCGACACGCCACGATTGCAGAGGTCTATAAGCAGCGGAACATGTGTGATTCTTGCTGACTGCTGAAACAGGGTGACACAAAATCCAGGGCTTTTATGACCAGTTCGCATATCTATATTGCTGTCTCGAATCAGCACTCTCTGGCTCGACAATAACTTGCGAGTCCAAACATGTGGTTCTGTGTGATGCGCATGCACAGCCGTGTGTATGTGCAGTATACTTCATAACATGCGTTCGCAATGTTTGCCCCGTTGTCGTTTGAAACATGCCGGACGCAATCAACGCTACCTCGGCGGCCCCGCAGCATCAGAGAAATGCCCTTGCTGTGTGTTCAAAGTTGAGTTATCACAGCCGGCGCCGATAGCAGCGCACCTCAGTAAAAGGTCCAGTAGCGGCAGACTGGCTGTACATGTAGTCATACAATACCCTGAATCTGAAGTTAGGGGCAGCATTGCAGACAGTACCCCACGCCCCGGCATGGAACACCTCAAGAACACCAGTTCCAGCATCTGGAGTGACTCCGCTCCCACCACCTGTCAAGCGAAGCGCCCCTTCTTGCCCTGCAGACACACAGTGTCAGAGACAAGTCCAAATGAATCCCCTGACGGTGGTGCACAGATTGAGCTACGCCCTCTATTGAATGCACTTCCCCTCTCAAATTGTCCGGGGTGAGGTGGGACTCACACGGATTTGAGAGTTTTCAGATATCACCTTGAGTCATATGTGAACACATCAAGGACGATCGTGCCGTTCGAGACTGTGCGACAAGACATTGGTCAACTGTAATTGATCACCCACAGGGAAAAGAGCAGATCTCACCAGTTTCTACATCAGAAACGCATGCAATGCGGAGACCGGGTGCCAGTTCAAAGAGGCAGCTGTCCGTTGATTGTCCAAAACCCGCGTCCGAGTCCGGCTCACCAGCACAGTCTAGCAGCCGGGCCTCCGTACCATTGCAGCCGAGGCTCGTGACTGCAACCTCTGGGTACACCAGCCTGTCTGGGACTGGGTTTTCGTAGTCGAACCCGATTCCCGCCGAGGAGAGGCCTGTTCCCGCACTAAAACCGAGCTGGCGACATGCAACGCTGGCGTCTGCTCCTTCAAAGTCATCTGCACAGACCTGGCTCCAGGAGCCCTCGAAGAAGACCTCCAGGCGGCCCATCTGCCAGTTGGCAACTGAAGACTTCTCAACAAGGCGCACGTCACCTTCCTCTGCATGAGATAAATAGGTCATCTCCGTTCCATGACGGCGATGCAATAATATTCTTCCAAGCACTGGTAACAATTGACCATCGCAGCTGCAATTGATGAAGTTGCAGGAACTGAAAGAGTGGGCTGCTATACTTGCACTAGCCTCTGGCTGTTCGATGGCTTGCAGTGAAAGTTAAATTTCTGATTTTGCTGAAACGGCCGTGGCCAGCTGAGTCAGGAGAACCGGCCCAATGTGGTTTACTATGCTGGATTGTTGCTGCGAGCAAGGGTTTATGGATTCGGATCCACACATACATTTTCAGGCTAGATGCACGCCGAATGTTTAGGTAGTTATGGGTACTCAGTTGCTTCAACAATACTTAGTGACACTCAAGGTTGACGGGACTGTCAAGATTGTTCGAAAGTCATTCGGGCCACATTGTCATGCTACGGTCCTTGCTGCTGCAATGGCCATTCTGAGAAAGAGCTCAGCATGCATATGGACCAGTACCTCATGAACGTTCTTAAACCGGCGCAGGAATTTATACGTACATCCAGTGTGCCTTTGGGATCAACGGTCAGCGTGGGCAGACCAATTGCGAGATGGTGCGACGGACGGGCGCACGTGCTCCTGGAGTGACGACCTCCTCGAGCGCCTCCCTGACGGCAAACGTGCGGCACGCCACTGTGAAGCGAGGGGGGTCCCCCCGGCAGCCAGCATTGTTGCTGCGGAAGCCCTCCCCAAGATTGCAGTCTAGCAACCTCTCCTCGGGGCCCCTACACTGGGCCGCGGTCAGCCAGAAGCGCTCTTGCGTCTCCTCGGCCTCCTCGGAATAATCGAAAGAGTCTGCATTGCTGGAGGGATTCACAATTGTGCCGTGGGGGAAGCCGAGCTGCCGGCAGACTACGTCCGCCACCAGGAACTCATCGCGATTTGAGTCTGTGCAGATGGCACCCCACTCTTCAAGATGGAAGACCTCGACAAAGCCTGTGTAGACTGCGTCACATGGCGAGCCGAACCCGCCCCGTAGCCTGACTGAGCCTTCCACCGGAGGTGTCGCAGGCGGGCATTCTGTATGCACCGTGTAGTTGATAGTCTATTGATGGAATGTTGAACCTATGGCATGCATCATTATCTGCCAGTTCTGATGTGTTGAAGCAGATGCTTACATGACTGCGGCTGCTGCCGTAAATGCAAACAATTAAAGCACCACAAAAAAAAACTTGCGGAGAAGGTTGCATCATCCGCAACTATTCAGCCACGCCATGTGAGCAAAAATACCCAAGACAATGAGCATCAGAATTGAGAGGCACACTTGCGGCAGAGTTTGCACACGCCAGAACTGTGGGATCAGTCAAGTTCGTGCCGCGAATTCCGCAGTCAACAGCGGGACTTGATTTGCACTGAAGGAGAGATGTCTCGTTTCCATCACAGTCCACTGTTGCGAGGCCAACTGGGATGTCCGACGCAAGCACCTGCAGCACACCGGCGTGTCCAACATTCTATTTCCAGTGGCTTGCCCTGCCTATTTCCAGTGGCTTGCCCTGCCCTAGATCACAGCCCTTGTACTTTCATCCATCGCTCACTAAGCCCATCACATAAGCCCCTGCGTTCATAACATCTTTCCGTTCTAGTGTAACACCTAGCCATGCAAGGTTACAGGTGATGTTACGGAAGTATGTTCTGTTGACAATAGTTACGGGCTGAGGTTACAGTTGCCCTTTATGGTTACGGCGAATTTTTCGTGCAGCCGAAGATTGGTGCAAGCACCACGGACTAATACACAAGATCACCACAGATTCAGACGGTATGCTGCTGCTGCTATGAGCTGGACAGAAACTGGACAGAAACTGGACAGAAACTGGACAGAAACTGTCACCTTGCTTTCAAGGAATCCGTTGAACGCGTTTGGGAACTGCAGCGCTGCTCCACCATCATAGCCAAGGATCCTGCAGGCCACGATAGCTGCATCGGGGCTAATTATGTCTTCGCCGCAGACTCCAGTCCACAGGCCCCGCAGGAAGATCTCAAGGCGGCCGTACTCATAGCCGGGACCAGCCTGGCTGTCCGCAAGCCGCAGCCTTCCCTCCAGCGCTGCATCACACGACAACGGCGGTATGTATCAGCAGTGAGTGTGCGGATCACGTGTTTGTGTTTGATCACTCGGCACGGGTTTAAACACTTGGCATCTTCCAGCCGAGGTCACGAAGGGCAACTACATTCAGGTCCCGAGAGGCAATGTAGAGTTATCCCGCAATAGTGGCCTTGTGATCTCCCGGGAGCAGGGAAGGAACTACGACGCCGATCTGGATGTGGTAATGTGGTGGGGTGGTCTGTAGTGTCACGGTAGCACGCTCGCAGTGCGTGTGCTTTGCAGCTGCAGCATCTGTGTGTGGGTGAAAGTGACTGGCGCTGAGTATGTGCTGCTGTTTCTCATTCCGTGAATTGGTCCACTTTGTGGTTTCAAACTTGCGCGTGTACTCTTTTGTAACTACAGCATTCAGGCACTCCACCACGTTAGCTCAGGGGCCGTCGGAGTGACAATCAAACAATGGTTGGTTGTCAGTGCACAATGTGCCCTACGAATAAGCTAGCATGTACTCAAACAAGCAGCAAACACATCCAGAATCATGGCTTGTATTACGCTAAGAGTAATCTAAAAGCAAGCATCGAGACCCTCTGAAAATAGTACCTGAGCAGATATATAAAGGGTGCATGCATGAAGGTCAATCTTTGTGTACTGCATACACCAGTGGTCTATTCATGTGTGTATGTCAAGTCTTGTCTGGTACAGTCAACATGTACAGGGCATGCCTTCGTCGAGGTCGGAGAAGCAGGACAGGGTGACGGCGTCCCGGAGGCCGCAGGCTGCCGTCGACCCTCCAAGGTCGGCGCCTGGGCAGTCCGTCAGCCGCTCCTCATCGCCGGTGCAGTTCGCGCCCGCCAGAGTGATTGGGATTCGCCGAAGCTTGGAATCTCTCGGTACCTTCTGCAGGTGAGCGCACAGTCAGATACAGCGGTGACTTAGTGGCTTGATGCTCGGATTAGCTATGTCAGGCACATTACAGGGGGTTCCTGCCGGGGTACCTGGAAGACTTCAAAAGTACCCAGGCAGTGCAAAACAGGAGCGCATAAAATTTCCACGAATGCGGCAGTGCCACAATTGTAGTGTTGCTAACACATTAAGAATGGACGTCAACCGGACAACACTGTCTGGCACTGCAAACTTGATGTCAGCAGTGCACTGTATTGACTCACTGCGTCTCACAGCCCGTCCCTGAGGGTCAGGGAGCGCTCATGGAGGTCGGGGGGCAACAACTGAATAAACATCCAACAGGCAGCATGTTTGAAAAAGCAGGGGAAGTTTTGCCTAGAGTTGAATCGCGTCACCTCAGACAGCGGAAAAATGATTGTTCAACTGAGTGCCTGCTGCACACATGCTGCCCACTGCAGAGCTCCTCAGGGGCGACAGCATGCCAGAATATACAAGTAGACCTGACAGATCGGGCATCAACAATTCTAAGACAACCGGGCAGGGCAAAAAAAAATATACAGACGAGGGCATCACCACCGGAGCGGCATGAGGCACGGCCGTCATGCAGGGGAGCCATGACATCGGGTCAGATCAGTCGGGGTACGTAACACAAAACTCACAATACATTCGCAGAAATAGGCTGTTGTTTACCCCAACACACGAAAGGTGCCCCAGCAGGGACGCTGAAACAAGGCAGACTCTCGGAGGCACTGGTGATCCTCACGGCCAGTGAAGTCCCACGGCACTTCGTGACACGCATTCATGTGGCATCAATGGACGCATTTGCAATATTGGGGATGCCTTAGCGCAGGAGTAGGATCAGCAGGCGCCTCCACTCTGGGGAAGGGGTGATATGACACAGACGTGCTCTGGCAGGCAACAGTACATGACTAGCAGTACCAGCTGTGCCGCACCTGTGTAGTTGAAGGGAGCGAGACTCCACCGGAGAACCCAAGTTGTCTGCACGCCACTTTTGCAGCTCCTGCTGAGAACAGGGCGTTGTTGGTCCTTATGCGGTCGCTAAACTGGCTGCCTCGAGTCTGGCAGACACTGCCCCAGCCCCCACCATCAAATATCTCCAACTTCCCAAACTCGGCGTTTCTAGATTCGCTTGTTCCTCCGCTTGACAGCCGGAGATCACCAAATGCTGAACAGCACAGACCCATGCATTGCAGAATAATCAAGGATCGTGAAGGGTCAGCTTTGGGCATTGTTTTGTGGAATTCTGGGCATGACATTTCGCATTGCTACCGCATATGAAGCTCATACCTTGTTGCAATGGTAACGGGTGGCAGAATCAGGCGCACATGCTTTCTTACAACAACTCAAACTAGTACACGGACAGCCTGAGTTGCGAAAAAAAATTCATTCACAGACGTCAACGTCGTTGCCAGTATGCGTTGGATGTTATTGCGTGGTCGCGAACATGAATTCGAATGTACATGCATATATTGTACAGTGCGGGCAAACACACAAGCAGAATCAGCACAGGCGCACCTGGACCAGGTGAGGCCCCGCATGCGGCAAAAGCAAAGCTTCCATCGAAGAAGTTACAAAAGTTTGGCGTGTCATCAGCGTATGTAAACTCATATGTGTAGTCGGAGGAGGCATAATCGTAGAATGGGGTTTTATCTACTGCAGGGCAGTCCACCAGCCTGTCCTCGCTCCCTGTGCAGTTGACATTTTCTAGCACAAAGGGAGCAATCACATCCTGCATGTAGCAATTGATGATGCACGAGGCCTACCCTAGGGTAGCAAAATTAGCGGTGCAACCATTATACGTACTCAAGTTGCACCTGACGATCTCTGACTCAAGGAACCGGATATGGACCAACACTATCGTTTCGGGTAGGTTTGGGGCCACTTCCATATCTCAAGGCAGCCCAAGGCATGTCAATTCTAGCATCTGCTCCTATCGGCCATATGAAACGACAATTGGTATCGTACAGAGGACAGTGGTCCGTCCATGAATTGTTATACTATACTGCTTCTGTCTGCTTGCCAGTTGTGTGCTGCTAGGCACAAGATTTGCAAAGCATAGCACGCAGGGAACAGTGGTACAGAAACTCAGCACCTGTAGGTCGGCCCTTCGTGTCGACGACGCCTGCCTCTGCTGAACAGCAAGATTGAGGAAAGTGCCGCCAACGAAGCCCATCTGGCGGCAGGCGACGCCGGCATCGGTGGAGCTGAAGGTGTTGCTGCACACTGCCCCCCACGCTCCGTTGTGGAATACCTGGACCGCTCCAGTGGCGTAGCCGTTGATATCCAGTCTTCCTGCAAGCCTCAGTTCCCCTTCCTCTGCATGCCAGGTGACCTTTGGACTGTATACGCGCATCCGGCAGATGCGACTTGAACAATGCAGTCCGTTTGTAGTGGACCAGAAACACATGTGGCATCGCAGGATGTTCTCGTCGGTGGCTGTGTATTGTTGAACAAGCATGATCTCCTACGGTGCTGCGCGTACGGATGGCAGATGAGCGTGGTCCAAAAGGACCATAGTCAGAGAAATGACAGTGTACACCTACATGCTCATGTGCAACACACAGTACATGTGGCCGCTGAACGATATTTTGGACACAGAGCGGTTCAGCATCATGTTACGAGGCATTTTCCGTGACCTGCGCGTGCCATCCAGCCGTGCATGGTCTCAGTCAGTTCGATTTGGGGTCCAGGACCCATGTCTTAGACGAATGGCAACGCTGTTACGCTCGGCGAGCACTGTGAGGTGACCCAGACACGGCGTGAGGCAAAGACAGGCAGCTGTGGTGTGGCAGGAGTGGCAGTAAGTCAAACCCCCATCGGGCAGCCTGGCCTCGACCAGCGGCTTGAACAGTGCCACCCAATCGTATGTATGCTCCGAGCATACGAGTCGCTGCCAATGTGCACGCATCCATCATGCTATAACTAGCCCAGAATCTGCAATGTTCGGATCAGCAACAGAACCCATGGACGTGGCGGAATGCGGGCTGCTGGTGAAGCACATGCAGCTGGGTCCATCCGTCTGGATATGCTAGCACAGCTCTAGATCATCATTCCTGTTCATCAGGTGTACGATTGCGCCGTATGTAAGCCGTAAAGCTAGAGTGCATATAGGTATGTGATTGTACACGTTAACATGTCGGTATGTAGCAGCGCATGTTGTGAGAACTCATTGTAGCACACACCAGCGGAAGCATCAGACTCGGGTGTTGCAGCCGGTGCAGGTCGCGGCGTCGCGGCTGGGCCGGCAGTAGAGGCCGGATCTGAAGCATTGAGCTCCGCCTCGCCCATCGGCCCTGCCGTACCTGACACTGGCGACACTTGCGGTGTCGAAGGGGTGGCCACAGGTGGCCCCTCGACCGCGACAACAGGCTGAGCGTTAGCGGGGCTTGCTGCCGGCTGCACAGCGTCTAGAGGTGCAGCAGGGCCAGGTGCCAGCAGCACTGCTGGAAGGGCATCACTGGTGGGCTGTTGTGGTGTGCCGGGTTGAACCGGCGTGAGCGGCAGACGACTGCGGACGGGCATGCTTTCGGGGCGGGGTATGCCCTCCGCTAGCGGGGGGCGAACTTGCCGCATGCCACGCATTGGGCGGGCTGGGGTCTGTGCGATGCATGCTGTGGCTACTAGCAGCACCTGTACGCAACAGGCCACGCACACCGGGCTACGGCGGGTCTTGCTTGTCATTGTCGTCAAGGGGAGGTATCGCTTGGAACCTGTATGCAACAGGCAGTCTAGTTCAGGTTGATTTGTAGGTGAAGTATGGACGATGGTGTAAGTCTGCAAGGAGAATGGACAAATTATGTGCTGGCATATGGATGCAGAGCAAGGATAAAAATAGATGTGTAAAATGAGCGACGCACTCAACACCCAAGGACATGCTGTTGTGGCACATGCCATCCACGTGTGAGAGTGAGTCAGCAAGGACAAAAACGAAGCAGACTGCTGCTGGCAAAGAGATGATGGCAAGATCTGCATCACTCGTCACTACTGTTGCCTTTGTCATTTATCGGCTGTGAGGTGTTGAGGTGGAGTTCCCATGCCCGCAGAACTAAAATACAGCATATGAAGTATGCCATGTTGACTTTCCTGTGCATGAGATGTGTACGACTACAGATTAGAGACACGTGCTGCAGCAACGAAGCCCTGGCAGCCAAAAAATGCAGAGAAGGTTCCTGCGTCCGCATGCCTGACGGTGCTCTTTCAGACCACGACCACGAGTAACAGAAGCAGGTATACTCTCGGCTTCATTCTGTACCCGAAAGAAGCACTCAGTAACGTGTATATGCAATCCTTCCTACAGCAAATCTGCCGAGATCAAAGCTGACGCATCGACTTTGCATGACTTTCAAGATGCGCGACATCACGCAGGACGCGCTTCGCACGCACGTGTACATGTCCGCAATTTTTCTTGGCAAATCAAGCGGCTATAGATTCGTTTCCCAATCCCTGGCTCTTGCATGCCTGGACAAGCCGCGCTTAGGCTTGATGTGCACATGTGGAACCCCGGCATGCAACGTAGTGAGTCCACGATGAATGCACTCTCGATTACAACATACACGAAAAATCACGGTCAATCAGTAATTTTACTGCGGAGCCTTGTGCCTACGCCTGGAATAGACTGCGTTTGCGGATACATGCTGCGATTCCAGCCATCGCAACCGCAGATGCCTTCGAAAGCCGCACACCCGACGACCTTGATATGGTAACAGCAAAATATTTGCGAGGCTGCAGAAGTGTATCCCCTAGCTGGCGAGAAACATGCTGGAGCCGGTGGGGTGCCGGTTCTGCAGGGCTGACAACCACGCACGCTCCGACAGCCTTATCTACAGACCAACCTGAGAAAAACTGGTGTTTCTCCTCATTTGATGTAGCATGCTGATATTATATTAGGTAGCTGAACACCACGCCATCAGTGCTGGTCTACCAGTGGCTTGCAAATGGCTAGGTTTTCTCGGTTCTCCAGACTGAACCAAACTTCGCAATGACTGCCCAGCGCACGTATCATACGCAATGCGCAGAGTAACCCACACACATAGGAGTCCTCGCGGTGGACCAATGCATACACACGAGGTACAGGTCCACCGTGCTAGACACGTGTGCACCGTTACAGTAAGCGTGGCGTTTAGGCCGGCCAAAGGCGCTGCCGCCAGATAGTAGTTAGTTACAAAAGAGTACAAGGGCAAACCCACAGAGTGGACCAAGTCATGGAATCAGACAACAGGCGCTGCCGCCAGATTCATACTGCATGCATCCGACGACAAACAATCGTGGCGCGCTTGCACGGCGACGGCCAGCCAAGCAGTGGCAGGATCAGATAACCCACCTCGTATGTGGTAATGACCAGTCCGCCCAAGTCCAAAGCTTGCGTTTCAGGTTGAGGAAACTAAACGATCGACCTTCACGTGCGCACTGCGACGGGACCGGTACGAAGTGTCCCGTGTAGTTCGTACACTACCGGTACGAAGTGTAATGCATGCCGTGGAAGCTCTCAAGAACTCCCAGGTAAATTCTGACGATCCCGGCCCAGTGTGAATGCTTCCATGGAAGATCAGAACAGTACCTGACGACCTCCGTCGGTAAACAGCTTCGCAGGGAGCTCGGTATCCGGTAGATGCGACACTTTGCGTTCTGCTGGTTGGCGCTGCGAACTCTTGCGTCGTGGGCAACGGCGGGCTGGCAGCGAGCTCTGCCCTCCCGATCCGTAAGACCTGGGCTGATGGCGCAGGCATCAGCGCACCGTTGCCAGTAGAGGGTACGCGTGTACGTACCCTGTGTGTTACACAAAATCCCGGCAGCGCCAAGGGGTAAATCACAAGCCAACCCAAGCACACGACAAAACAACCAACCCAGAAGAT
>JAUMHO010002575.1:0-68347 GCA_032360965.1 Ulva armoricana | reverse complement strand
GCCTGGCAATGCCGCGGCAGAGCGTGGTGGAGAGGTCACGCATCGCACTCTCCATGAAGAGTTTCTTGGAGACAGCGTCGGGGTGGGTGTGCAGTGGGTGAGGTCGTGTCGAGGCCGCAAACACTGCAATCTCATTGAGAAGAGCAAAGGCTGGGGGGCCATATGTTTCATGGGACAGGGGGACGAAACGGCACGTGCCTGTGCCGGTACGTCCGTACTTCTCCCGCTTGGACGTATCCTTGGCGCGTGCGGGCAGATGCCCCGGTCACGCTGCAGCAGCAACCGCTGATGATGCAAGCGGGTGTGTCACGCACACATCCACCACCACGGGGCGTCCACCATTGTGGGCTGGTGTCATCTTGACGAATCCCACATGCTACACAGGTTTGCACCTGCAATCTGCAGGCGACCTGTGTGAGACATGTCTACACTTCAATTTACCCCCTTTGATTGCACCCTCACCTACCATCTGCCGATGGACTTCATTAAAAGATGTGCAGTGAATATGCGAACTCGCACGACATCTGCAGGCACTTGAAAAACAACCAATGCTGCAAAGAAACTGGCTGCAACACATAAGAGTGGTAATGTTTCATACTAATGCATTGTTTCCGCGTCGTTGTGTGTGTGCGGACCTGTCCATGCAGAATTGTGTCCGCCGCAGTGGTCTGCCACTTATATATCATTCTCGGTGGCAGGTGTTTGAACCCCACCACCAGCCTAAGTGCCCCTAGGTCGTGTCGGCCGTACACCGGCGGCGGCGCCGCTCTCACCGCCTTGCTCGGCGTTGGCGGAGGGTCACATTCCGCGATGCGACAGCAGCGACGACCGGTATGCGCACAACGTGCTACATTCAGGCACGGCGAGTGCGGGGGCGCGCTCAGTCGGGAACGAGAGTTAGCTCATACACGTGGATCTGCTAGTTCACCGTGTAGACACAAGTTTGCCACCCCGCATTTGTTTTATCTCCATCAAGCTTTCGCGACGTGCCTGTCCGCTTCTCCCGAAAGCAGTCAGCCTCTGAATTCAGTCCGACTCAGCTATGTGTTGAACCACTTGAACCTGTTGAAGACTCGATGCACTTCGTATCGGTCATGGCTTGACCATCAACACTGACCGCTGCCGGTAAACCAGCAGCCATCCATTTACGGCCCACCCGGCCCCCGTGAACATGTTATGATGGAAACATGACCTGCTGCCATGGATCGACATGCTGATCGGCTCTTTGGTCTCTCCTGGGCAAGCCAAAGCCACTGCCTTGGGCTACCAATGGACTGGTGCATTGTTGCTGGGTGAGGCTGCTCAAGGATCATTTTATGCTGTCCCAGAAGCTAAAATTTCTTTTGACACAGCATTCTTTGCCGTCGCAGGGTTTTTGTTTCCACGCCTCGTATGTGGACAGTGTTTGCATATTTTCGTTCTGCATGCAGGTGACTTCAGGCGCACCCTCCCGTACCTGATCAGACGCCTTTGGCATCCATTGCCTCCGCATGACACAACCATTGAAGCCACTGGGGACCATGTTGGGCTGCGCTCTCAGCTCCGGCAAAGTATGGAGCTGTATGAACACGGGGTCAAGGGGGTCTCACAACATGACAAGGCAGCAGCAGATGACATGGTTTCTGCAATCACGCAACTCATCCACCATGGCGAAGGGAATGTACATTTTGAGCAGTCAGCTGCTGCTCGAGGACTGCATGTTGCAGTTGCATCACTTGTTCAGCCTCAAGTTGGCACAACCAAGGCCAGCCACGAGAAGATGATGGCAAGGCTTCACACCGCCCAAGAGTTGGTGTATAGCTGCCTAGCATACTATCTCCCTTCTTCCAGTTCTGGAGAACCGGTGCCGATGCTCAACGTCGGCGATTGCCGCCACGCCACGACCCTGATCATGCAGGCACTGTTGCAATATGATCCCGCGGCAGTCATCCCTATACTGCGCACCATGATAAACGTGGCTGGAGACAAAGCGAGGGTGCGCCTGCATGTCTGTGCACACGATGCAGTGGAGTTGCATCGGTGAAACCACATCCTTGACTTTGTGATGTGTGCAGGTGGGCTCTACTACAGCTGCAGCCATGGTCCAGGCCTGCTTAAGGAGCCGATTCCAAGGCATGGCCAGCAAGTTATCAAATTTGCCACGGGGAGCTGGCCGCCGGAAGACACAGTTGGACCGTCGATTTCATGCCATGCTGAAGCTAGCTCAAACTTTCCATCACTCTGAGCAACCACCACCCTGCCTGTTTCAGGTTCTGTCCCTTGATATCTATGTCTACGGCTAACTGTGCCCATGGAGGCACTTAGTGTGGTGACAACCATTGTGTCATTGAATGACATGATTGTGCAGACCATGGTTACAAGCGCAGTTGCAACAGACCTATACCACTGGAACCGCATGCGCATCTTGCACGCTGAGAGGCAAGCAAAACTCAGGGCAACTCTGCAGCTGAAGCAACTCCATCTACAGCCCGAGCATCCAGAAAGGCCTCCTCATGGCACTCAGGATCTTGAAGAACACACTGCTGTTGGGACACTTGTGCAGAAGGCGTCAACTGACGCAACATGGACCGGCACAATGCCTGTTGCATTTGTGCTGGCACATGACGACAGCCACACCCATCGTGTTTTGCGCATGCGTGGGGCATCGGTGAAGCAGTGCATGGGTGATCGGCATGCAATCGAGATGCTGGGCCTGGCCAGGTCTGAGGATGATGTGACCCAGATTCTGCACATGTTGTTGTTCCCCAATTCAGGCAAGGAGCCTTTTCAGTGGGTGGATGGTGCCAGTGCAGCTCTTACGTCGGCTGCTGTGAAGCAGTACGTCATCATCCATGCATGGTCAGCTGCACTGAAACTGGTGGAACGCACAGTCAGTACCCACCAAAAGGTATGGACTACCTCGTGCGGAAACTTGCGCCATCATAATTATCGGCCAACAGGGCATGCAGCATTGGCATTAAACACTCAAGTCATAACATGCCAGGATCATGGTGCATGCAGGATGTAGTTACCAATGATCAGGCAGTCAGTCATGCGACGGTAGATGATCCATTCAGCGTACTTGGGCTCAACAGCCCTGCTGCCCACTTGCGCATGAAAGATCCACCTGGAATGACTACCAATGCACTGCTGTGCGCACTAGCAGCCATGACAGCAACATTGTGTCATGACATGCGCACAGACACCACGCATTCGTACAAGGCCATCGACTCTGCTCTACATTTATCACAGGTAGGCGCCGCATTCTGTGCCTTCGTGACCAGTGCAGTATGCCATCGCTGTTCCTAGGTGTCAGTCCTTGCCCATGCACCAACGCAGCAGCTGGGTTGCAGGTTCATGGCATTCCGTTGTCGTCTCACACAGTGAAGCAGGTGTTCATGTGTGCACTGCACAAACAGCATCAGAACGGGAAGGTGGATGCAAGCAGTGTACTGCGTGCCTGTCAGGCTAGCTGTGGCGCTGCGGTACCCTTGTCGACTGTGGCCCAAGCGCTTCTGTTGGTCGGGGATGACGGAAGACATTCTGTGTCGCTTCTAGAAGCTATTTGCGCCCATGGCGAAGAGCCATGGTCTGTAGCGATGACCACCCGTGTTTCAGAGTGTGCAGTGGCTGTAGCCTTCGCCGTCCTCCGTGCACCCGGCGCGTGTTTATCTGATCGTCTGCACCGCTTCAGGCTAGTGCTGTCCGCCGTTCCTGTATCAGAGGTGTGGACAGTCATTCCACACAATGTGTATTGCCATGCTCCTTGCCTTTTTTTTGTGTGGTGTACTGCCCTACTGACGTGTGGCACGCATGCAGATGGACAGCTTTCAGTTGAGGGAGCAGCTGTCACGCGCAGCAGTTGCAGGGTTCTTTCAGCATTCCAACTCAATGAAGGATCTATCACAGCATGGCTTCCTACAGCTGCTGTCCGAGCTACTGGCAGCAGGACTGCCATTCACGGGGCATTTACAGAAGTGCCTAGCTCGACATAAACATGTGCTCGGAGTCGCACTGGTGAGGCGCCGGGTCCCGGATGCTGCTGCGTTGGAGCTCAAGTTTGCATTGGAGCGCCTGGCTGTGGGAGACGTGCATTTTGCAGGCTCTGCTGCCGGCCGCCGGTGTATAGGCAGGGCCGCTGCCGCTCGCGGGCCGACAGTCCGCACCGTGTGCCGCCGCAGCACGGCCGACGACACACCGTATTACACTGATGGCCGCATTGCATCAACAGGCTTTGCTGTTCTCCCTGCTATCCCTGAGGATGTTATAAGGGATTGCCGTCAATCTGCTGCAGCCTGGGTACCCCCTGCTGGAGGGGATCTAGGTGTGTTGTGCCAGCAGCCTTTCCAAGATACCTGGCCAAGCCCAATAAGTACTGAGTTTCTCTCGAGCTACGCTGCACCCAGGTTCAACAGTGTGGACTGGCTGAGCGTTGCTGAACATGCACATGGGGTTTCCAGGGCCGAACTAGTGTTGCCATCAGGTGAGGCGAGATATCTGCAACAGGCGCTGGAGCTGACTCCATTGCAAATGCAGTCGGCACTGCAAGCTGTGAGTACCGCATTTCGCTTGATACAAGCCGTACCTCCTGAGTAACAATCGTCATTCTTTTAGATTTATCACTCTTGTGCATACAAGCCATGTCCCGGTCATGTCTTGCATGTGTAACTGAGCCATGCCAGTCACGATCATCATGCCCCGGCTGCTACCAGATGCTGCATACAAACCCATGCATAAGATCTGTGCGGATCTGCTCTGCATGCGCGCTGCCCGGCATCTCTGAGATCAGCTGCAGTCAAGCGTCCAGCATGCCACCGTACCGCTAGTCAGGAATTCTAATACAGAAGTATACAGGTAAGGTTGGTGAGAGCTGGTACCTTGATGTGAGCTACGCAGCTTGGGTTGTTGAGGTAGTAGAAGGTACATCAGAGAGTTGGTGTGGAGGTACAGTGTGAAGGTATGTTCCTCATGCACAAGATTATAAGATTGTGGGCGTCAGTCAAGCAGTCTCAAGGCCTAGATGATGGCGTAGATATCCACATAATAGTTTAAACATTAGGACCACTGCATATAGCTGGCTCACCTGAGTCCACTACTGCCCCACAATTATTCTCATCCGTAGGTTCACACATTCGTCTGCCCTCCTGGAACCATTCTGCTTCAAGGTCTCTGTTGTGGACCCATTCTGCCTGGTCCATGACATCCCATTGCCTCGGAATGCTCTTGAGGATACATGCTGACACACGATGTGAAACTGGGACATCTGTGTCCCAAAGTTTCAAAATTTCTGACTAAATGTGAAACTCTGGTCTTTGGTTAGACATGGCTGCACCAGTAAAATTCAGACATCGAGATGCACCAGTCGCCACTACAATGCATGGTGCCAGAAGCGTCGCGCGTCTCGGACCCCAGGAAATCTACGGAAGACCGGTTCACACAGACTGCACAAGCCTGCAACAATCCCTGAATACTGTTTGACCAACGCAAAACCGGGGCGTTCAGGAATGTGCAATTTAGACCTGACTGACTCCACTTGCGACGCATAGGGCCCGGCTACTCAGCCGGATAACCGCTAACAAGCCTGCTCCGCGAAGATAATGGCACTGTGCTTGTGTTTTATTCTGTTGACATTTGCGCAGTCCGTTACGTCAAAGGATGACGTGGAGTGGTGTGTTCTCCTCATCGATTTACCCTGTTTGTGTTGCAGCGCAGCACTGGACTACGCTGCGACATCCTGTGGACAGAAAGGTTGGCAAAATCTCGATTTGGTGTTGGTGATGGTCTTTACTTTGCTTGTGCTACTGCGGTGTGGACGACGTTTCAACGTTATTGCTGGTGCTCGCCTGCAGCGATGCCATGTTCGCTGCTGTGATTAAAGGGCATGGAAAGGGACAGCTGGCCACAATCCTCGGGGCGAGGAAAATGAAAGACCTGTGTGTCGAATTGGAACAGAACAACAGCTTTTCCTGTAAGAAGATCTGGGCAACCGGAGCTTGCGGCCAGGTGCTGATTCCAGCCAGTACTTTGCCGCGGTTATATCAGGCACTCCTGGACATATGCGCTGAGGACTGAGCTGGTAGGAGTGACGACGTGCAACGGAACGTGGGACTTTTCAATTTGTGACGTGGAGTTTGCAGCTTTTGGATGACAACAATGTGGACTGGCTTCCCGATGAAATCACACGAGTTGCAGCAAAGCTGCGCTTTGAGGGAGCTGCAAAAATACAATGGAAATCTGCTTCTGACGTGGCTCTAGATGAGATGGAAACTAAGAAAATGCCTGGAAAAGTTGATGGTAAGAAGCATTCTTGGTTTGCAGAAGAACAACAGAAGACTCTTTTTGACAGAAGGCGGTATAGGAGCCCAAGGAAACTGATTTCTCCACAACGTGTGCCTCAGGCACCCACAGTTCTACCCATTGTGATTCAGCATGGCGCACCGCTGCCACTGGCTAGCCTGAGCGCATACGCTGGCGGGTGCATTGCGCGCTGCAATGACGCCACCAAGTTTGTCTACTCTCGTTCGGGTGAAGATGTGACAATTTATATTGTAGATGGGGTACGAACTTTGGCACTTTGGCACTGGTGGCAGAGTGCAAGAAGCAAATGTATCTGTGACTTACCATGCATGGAAACATGAGGGGAGAGATGAGGGCAATGCCTGCAGAACGTCGCAGACCACGAAGAATTTCAGAACATGGACACTGGTGCAACCAGGATTTCAGACGACCGTCATTTCTCTTACAGTGCAAGAAGGACTGAAGGGCAGACATGTGCTTCAGATCATGGCACACACGTTGCATCTCTGGCTGCAGGATTTCAAGTAGGAGCTGCAAAGAGTGCAAACGTGGTATCAGGTGCGCTTGCGGACTGTCCACATGTTCAATATAGAAAAGCCTGAATGTGCTGGCTTGAGTATTTCTGCGCTGTGCAGTAGCTGTGCAGCCTGGCTGTGGCTTGTCAGGGTATGCCTCAGAGCTTGAAGAAGGTCTGGATTGGGTGTTGGATAGGCATCTTGCTCAGCCGGAGCCACGCAAACCTGCTGTAGTATCAATGTCCTTAATTATCAACGGTAGATCATCTGCATCCATTCTCATTGCTGAAAAAGTGGAAGAGCTCATAGAGAATGGAATCATTGTAGTTGCAGCAGCAGGAAACTTCCATGACGGTAAGTTACCCAGATACTTTCTCGCCCTATCTGAAGATGCGTGTTTCTAGCTGTGTTGATGTATATGTTCTTTACAAAAAGGGAATCAAGCATCACGCCACAGCACCCCTGAGCCATCGGCCTCAGCAGCCCTAAATACCCATTCCCTTGCCACAACTTGCCAGATTGGCCTTATTGGCTTGCAGACAGCTGTGACTACGTTCCTGCTGGGCTTCCTGGAGTGATCACTGTGGCCGCAGCAGACATCACACATGATGCCACCATGGCTTATCCTTGGTCTTGGAGCAACTACGGTGGGTGTGTGGATATCTGGGCTCCTGGGGTGGAAATAGAAGCAGCATCGCCAGACTGCTTTGAATGCACAGCAACTTACTCAGGAACATCTCAGGCCACACCATTGGTTACCGGAGTAATTGCCCAATACCTTTCTGCACGGCCTGACGCTGATGCTTCTGACATACGGCATGCCCTTCAAAAGCATGCTGCCCGCCACGTTCTCCAGGTGTTCGGGCACCCATACGACACTATGACAAACTTGTATGCTCAGGTCCGCTCATCTGACAACTGAATCCATCAGGGATATAGCCCTGGTGACCAAATGTGAACAGTGGGTGTTCTGTGACAGAACAAGCTCTACCATGGCATGCAGACATCAATGGATGACATGGACCAGGATGCATAGCCAGAGCAGAGAAGCAGCAGGTCTGTGTGCATGTACAAATCACATTTATGCAATCTTAGCCACATGGAATGTTCCTATGTAATATCTTCAGGTTTCTGGATTTCCTCGAGTAGCATAAGTGTTTTCACATCCCGCCACGGCTGGATCTGCAAGCCAAGATTTGCTGTACCAGCCTGGACAGGAGGCTTAAATGGTCTGGTCTATCATTCTAGAGAATTTGCAGCTTGCCTTAATGCTTGCTGATCGGGTGTAACCAAGGCATGGAAGATGGCATTGATGAGCATCTGTGGCGCTGGACCCACAATGACATGAACCCAGTTCATCAGCGATTTAGAAAACCTCAAGTGTGTGGATTCTTGCGTTCAGAAACGGGAGGTCACATGGCAAACCTGACAGAGTGAAACGGTACTTGCATCAACAACGTTAACAGCATTGGTTTGTTCGTGCGCTGCATTACATGAATGAAGCCTGAATAAGTTTTGTATAGATGTTGACGGTACGAAGCAGGTTGTGTATTGCCGGTTTTCTTGCAAGCAATTGGCCATGCTGCCACCGGCATGCGTATGTGGGGCAGGCTAGACGACGCATTATTACCCCTTATCCTGGAATTTTGCTCCTCGAGTCCATTGCCCCACGAAGGCTAGAAATGATGAGCTCAATTCTTCACGTTGCAAGGGCGTAATCTGTGTCAGGGGCTCCATGCATCTCCACACATTCAAACAACCTGAAGACAAAACGCATTCTTTCCCCTTGCCGCAGAATCACTTTGGAATGTCTTCAGGCCATGGTGTACACTTCTTGAATTTGAAACTCTTCTTATTCAATGGACATGATGTTGCAAACTGTTGCAATATGTCTTGCAGGGCTGGCCGAAGTGGTGTAGGGGTTTGGCCGCTTGTGGCGCATGAGCACCAGACAAACATGCATGCACACACATTTCATGTCTCTCTCACGAAATATGCACAGAGCAGCTTCAACAACACAAAAACAGACATACCGAAGATGCCAACCCTTGCATTCGCACATTTTGGGATGTACGCCAGCCTGACCTATAACAAGTCTTCACACGCTCTGCAATGGCTGCTCGCGCTCCCCTGCCCCGCAGAGTTGCGGCGATTCGAGTCAACAATGCATTTGTTGTGCGACCTACTATCGTGCCCAATGTTGCTCTAGCACGCCTTGCGTGTGTGCGCGCAGCCGCAGAAGACCCGGCCAGCGGCACTGAGGACGACGTGCCCGAGCTGGAGGTTGATCAGGTACAAGAGGAGCGGGCCCGCAAAGAAGATTCAAGGCAGGCACAGAGGACATATTCCCGAGGCGGCCAGCGAAAGAAGGAAGAATGGGAGGACAAGATCGTTCAGGTGCGACTTGGCGGCAAAGCACGTGCACCTTATCTGGCTGGTGCTAGGTGTGGCACTAAACAGGGATTTCGACATATGTAACATGTTTTAATATGCTGTATGCGAGTGGCCGTTGAAGTGTTTATTTGAGACGATGGAATCCCGCACACATGCTCCCTGGAGTTCTGGGGACGTGGAATCGTGGTGGAATGACAGATTGCGTCATAGTATCATTGTCACGCAAGTCACGGGCTACAAGTCACGGGCTACAAGTTCATCGAGCACCTTTCGTGCGATGTGCAGCTGAACCGGGTGACCAAGGTGTTGAAAGGGGGGAAGAGCATGAAGTTCCGCGCCTGTGTTGTCTCTGGCAACCACAAGGGCAAGGTAGGCTACGGTGTTGCCTCGGCCAAGGAGGTCGTAGATGCTGTGGAGCGTGCTTCAGCCGCTGCAAAAGCATCTGCAATCTCTGTTCCAATGAACGCTGGACGGACATTCCCACACAAAATCCAAATCAAGGAAGGTGCATCCCGAGTAATGCTCAGGCCTGCATCTGAAGGAACTGGTGTCATTGCTGGCGGATCAGTACGCGTTGTGCTAGAGCTGGCGGGGTACCAAAATGCATTCGGGAAAATTTTAGGCACGCCATCAGCCATGAACAATGCGCGCGGCACCATCGCGGCGTTGTCACAGATGACCACTTGGAAACAGGTAGCAGAGAAGCGAGATGTGACGATAGATTTTGCAATGGGCCTTTCATCACAGCCTAATGAGCTGAAGGCAAAGAAATGATGTGACGATGTAATCCAATGCATCTTCGCATGTGTAGCCATCAGTGCCAAGATAGTTGGCGAGAGTGATGCACGGTTCCTGCACCAAAAAAATGATTTGACCGCCGATTTAACCGAAATCTTCAGTCATGCATTTGAGGTGACGGTAGCAGACATGTGAAACAGGCAACAGTACCCAGGTCTGTGACGCCCGCACAGTGTTTCCATTGTGATCGGCGTTCTACTGTGCCAGGTAACAACATGTTGTGAGGCACGCTATGAACGCCTTAGAGTGCATAATGTGGTGTGCATGCCTTACCTTCTGTCTGGAACGGTGGCAATAAATCCTTTATTCTTGGAAGCGATTGTTTCTGAATGGTGAGGTGCGATCAAAATGGGTGTTATGCCTAGCACAACTTGACAGCCTCAGTAAAGATATCCACACCGGCTGGCTGGATCATTCACGGCATGCAGGGCAATTCGCAATGATCGGCTTGACGCCGGTCAGTCTCAGGGCAGCTGTGACAATGAACTCGCTGAAAGTTTTTCCCGCACAGCTAAACAACGAGCTGTCCACAGCGTGGGGATGAGTAGAACACATTGGTGGGTGGTCGCAGACAACAAATTACATGGGTAGGTCTACATTGTTGATGTCATTCTTCTTGTGCGAGTCTGCAGGCGCTCAACTGCAAGTCTCGCAGTGGTATTTTCAGGATCCAGTGCATAAGCAGCCTCGTACGCTGGCAGTGCTTCCTTCCACTTACCTTCCTTTTCCAGAATATCTCCAAGGTTGTTCCACGCAATGACGTACCCTGGCTGCAGCTGCGTGGCTGTCTCAAACTCCTTGGTCGCTTGTTTAATCTTCTCCATGCTCATGTAGCAGTAGCCCATGGCATTATGAACCTGCAGATCACGAAAGCTAAACTTTAGAGCATTAAAATTGTGCTGCTAAAAGTGTCGCACAGTGGGGAGGTCTGCGTCACAGGGGAATGTTGACAAATGTTGCACGTCTGCACGTCATGGCAGGTATGAGCTCTTCTAAATTCGAGTACAAAACGGGAGCACAACATTGGACGTCTGCCACTAGATCAATCAGGGTGTGTCCGCAAGAAGCGATGTCCGGTGGCTGGATGCACACCTGAGCAAGCTCGACATCCTCTCCATCCCACAGCTTTACAGCCTTGGTATAGTTCTTTAAGGCTTGTGTGTACAACCGCTTTCTCGCCAGAACAACCCCGAGCTCGAAGTAGTCCTCACTGGTGGCATCTCCTGTGCGGATGAGTTCACCAAGGACTTTTGACCGCTCGTCCATTTCACGCCGTACAAGTACTTGACGTACAACCGCAAATGCAGCACCAGACAACAGTGCAAGTAGAAGGGACAGATATGTTAACTGGACGGGCGCTTCTAAGCCTTCTGCAACTTGTGTCACCACCAAGTTAGATGCCACTTCACTTGCAACGTGAGGTGACAACCCCTGGACTTGCACACTTGAACGTGATTCTGCATAAATCATCACTGATTTGTGTGTGTGCATGTTGACCGATCATCACCGGCAAATTGCGGGCACTGGTTCGACAGCAGCGCAAGGCAAGCTTCTGCTGAGTACTTCCC
The DNA here is from genome assembly GCA_032360965.1 of Ulva armoricana. Taxonomy (NCBI): domain Eukaryota; kingdom Viridiplantae; phylum Chlorophyta; class Ulvophyceae; order Ulvales; family Ulvaceae; genus Ulva; species Ulva armoricana. The sequence continues at coordinate 56,796 of JAUMHO010002575.1, read as the reverse complement.
ACAGACAGCTGCAGGGTACCTTACATCCTGCAGATACGCAGGAAGTTTGTTCCATGTTCGTGATGACCATACCTTTGCGGAACCTTCGTTGGAGACGCTGGTCGGAACTACACGGCAGGCGAAGCCGCTTCTGCGACAAGCTCATCCGGCACGACGTTTGCATCATTGCGCAGACAGATAAAGATTGGATATGATGGCTTGGTTTTCTAAAACCGTCACAATTCAACGAGGATGTTGGTTCCGATCTGTACTTTGTGTACAAGATCTGTTGAAGGACTGCAGCAAACCTTGGAACTCGCTCACAGGACACAGAGCTTTAATTTGTTTTTCAACAATGCTATCTTGTTTGCAGCTGGAATGCGCTGGGTAACTGTCTGCTATTTTACTCAGGCTGGAAGCAGAGCGCCTTCGCCACGGCCTTCGCGCTTCACCCAGGAAAGAGCAGCATGCAGCAGCACAGACCCTCAACCGCAGGTCTGGGTAGATGTAGACTGAAAGGCCTACGCGCTTTAAACGTGTTATGTGGACGGTTGATCGTACACGACGAGAGTCCCGACTCAAGCGCTGTAGATGGTCGCGCAGATGCTTCTGTGTCGATTCCCCAGATCATTTTTCGCGACTATAGGCGAAGCCAAGGCCTCGCTCTGCACATATGTCAAATTTGATGCGTCTTCTGACGATGTTGCAGGTCTGTTTGACAGGCATACAAGCAGCACGAAGCCTCTAAAAAGGTCATCAGTCCTCAGCACACGGAAGGATGCCTTGCAGTTGTATCGGAAAATTTTGAGATATTCCGCCCTGTTTGATTGGACGGATGAATATGGAATCGTGTGGCGGGACAGATTGAAAGCCAGCGCCCGTAGCGAGTTCGAGGCTGCACGATCGGAACAAGACCCCGAAGTGATCACTAAGCTCCTGATAACGAGCCAAGAAGCTGTGGATAAGGTGATCAGTAGGCTACTTGAGAAGCACGAGCAACTGCACAGAAACGATGAAGGCGCCGTGACTGGCACACTGAGTTGACAACGGCACTGCAAGCCCTGGCAAGAGCACTGATACTAAATTATGTTCACCACCAGAAAGACTTACTCTGTGGTACTTTGTGCACATGGTAAGCTCAACATCACGCTTGACGTCGTCCTTCTTGAAATAGGAGCTGCAGAAATCGCGTGCTGTATTGTGGTTGGAATTGACTTCGAATCGAGATGCTGATGAACGAAGTACCTACGCACAAGTATTACTTCACTCTTACGCAAGTCAAAGATTTAGTGCATGCTGAGGCTTCTGCCTGTATTGTGAAAGCCAAGTATGAGGTTCAAGTTTCTTTATTAACACCATAAACATTCAGAATATAGATACACACTATGTGTTCGCCGTGCGAATATCTTGCAACATCATACTATGCTGGTCCAACTCATCAGATGAGTGCTGTGTTGAGCAAGTCCTGCAGTGCCACGATCGCAGTGCTATGCCTCTTCGTGTTGGTAAATCGGTGTTGGTAAATCAGAAGACAGACACCTTCTAAGAGTCTAAGACTCTCCAATTTGTATCTGATTGTAAACACCAATCACCCCAACCTGCTTCACAGTGCAAACATTCCTTTACCTCCTGGACACGTGTGATCAGCGCCACAGGCAACAATAGAATGCTGCAACATCTGCGCATGTAGCCTGTTCGAGTCTTACTCCGATCTCACGTGGATGTTATGGCATCTGCACACAATTCTGTGCAGGGTTGTGATACAGGTTCGTGTCATATGTCTAGACCGCAACTGGACAGAATATATGTCAGATATTCCTGCAACTACTTCCACTGGAAACTGCTGTCATGCAGCCCTTCTACCCTAATCATTACGACTCGGCAGCGTCAACTGGGAAACTGCCCAGCACCCTGACAAATGGTGCAATCTCTTGCAGATGTTTCAGGGCATTCTGACACCTCTCTTCTGCCAATGAAGCCAGGACATCCACATAAAATAAATAGTTCAATTGCTTGTGCTGGCCATTCTGCCTGATCACTAAAGGCTGAGTCCTCAGGGGCCGACTTTGTATGAGCGTCATGTCGATGTCACGTAATGCAAAGACAGAAAGTGCTTTGAATAGTTGGCCTGGCCCTTCTGCCAAGCTGAAAACAACTGACGTCTTGTACTGACATGACAGTGACTCGTCTATGGTGCTCACAAGCGGGTCCCTGCACGGCAAAAAAGGGTTTTATTTTTATTTTTGGATACTGGGTGTATGCACCTAACTCCGGGACCCCGCTTGTGTGGAGACGGAGAATCAGACCTGGACAGCACAATAAAACGGGTGAAGTTGTCGGCTTTATCTTGAATACCTTCATCAAGAATATGGAGTCCGTACAACTCGGCCGCTCGGCTACTAGCAATCGCGGCAGTAACACGTGATTCTTGTCTCGAAACAAGCTGAGCAGCGCCTGCACATGCTGAGACACATCATTATGATGCAGACGTCACACAAAAGGCCATAATGAAAATCTTTTTATATGTGACGATGCCTTGGAAAGTTGCAGGCGGGGTCAGGTGGGAGGCAGCGCGATCGGGGGAGGAAAGGCATCTCCAGTACCTGCAGTGTCGTCAACAGCCTCTTTAACCACTTGCATCCGGCGAAGATACTGATCACATTGCGCCAATGCTTGAGGATGCGATATAACTCGAGTGATGTCGCTTGTACTAACGCCGTCTTTGGCCATTAAGCAATGACTAATCGAGATGGACTGTTCACCGACGATGTGTAGATTATATTGCAAGAGAAGGTCATAAACTGTATGTATGCTCCCTGCATATCACAAGTGTCTGTTTTCGGCTTGTGCCCATGGTCTGTCCTGCTTGCCGCCCAATTCCGTCTTCACAGCGCGACTTCCGGACTTGTCCGTCTGATCGTCTGACAGGACCCGAGTCATTAACACACCTCCCAGCGAGTTCTCGATTGGTATACATGCGCGATCTGCCATCCACTGCGACAGTGCTTGGAATGCGACCTCAAACTGTGCGCAAGGAAGAGGCTCGTGATCAGGGCAGACTGTGCTTGCAGCTCCTTCTGAATACGCCCCGGGCACCCCCTGGTAAGCTACGCGCGGCTTGTGACCCTGAGGAGTCAGCTGCATAGCAATCATACAAGTATACATGGCAACGACGTTGAAAGTTTTTGTGATCGCCTATGGTTCCCTCTCACCTTGTCCATGGCCTGGCCAGTGGCAGAAGCGACGCGATGAGAGGACAAAGGCACATGCGGATGATGTACATCCTTGTCGACAAAGCTGAATGACGTCACAACTGCATTGCGATCTGGCCCAAGCTCCTTCAAAACGGCGTGTGCCGAGTTCCGTGCCCCTGCGAGGTTGGTTTCGGCGGCACGGCATTGCGCGACATCATCACGATGCCTCTGGCTATGTAAGGAGAAAGAGTTAAACATAACTAAATTACAGACCAACCAGGCAAAGCCGAACTTGGTCACTCACATGCGCAGTACTTCGCAAACCAGCTTACGTGTAGGAGTGAAGCACTAGACAGTCCATAATCTAGGCCGCACTGTTGGCAGGCACACGCGAAAGATTTACGATTTATTTAAGTCATCTCAATGCTGGATCGCAGTGGTCAGCTTCAGACTGCACATGTTTTAGAACGCGCCAGTAGCCACTTCGTGCCTCAACGCGTCAGACCTGATCGAGACATGTTTAAGGACGTCCAACTATCCGAGATGCAACAGGTACCAAACTTGACGGCTTTTGACTGAAACAACTGGAATAAGTTCAATCGATTCATTAGATAATCCCTAGCCCATGCATCCCGATGACAACGTTCATTCAACCCTTTACAAGCAGACATTCGAGACACATAACGGCCTACATGCGCAGTTGACACGACCACTACATCCAAGCACCAGGGGCGATCTCCTTACTGGCACGAGCATTAAATCATCCCTCAACAGCAAGCTTGTGCCCAGCATCAGTCTTGGAATAGTCTCCAGCCTCAATCTCATCTTTGATTTCTTGGGCAAGCTGAGGATACAGCTCCAGCATTTCATCGACGGTGATTTCATCCAGTCTCTCTTCTAGGTCTGCCAATTGCCTGCGTGGTCGAAGCACATGTCTACGAAGCTCCTTCGCAATGCACCACAGGTAGCTCTCTTCAGAGCAGACGCGGCATATGTACATGTACGCACCTTTCTTGTTTACGAAGTTCATCAAGCTCGGCTAAAACCATTTCATGAGCTTCGATGACTCCAGGTGCCATGGTCTTCCACGTGTCTGCCCATGTCGTGTCGGGCTTTGGTGCAGGCTGTTTACTGGCCTCCTCTGCACAACATTTGACTGTTTTCCGCTGGTGCATCAGCTTCATCCTGATATGAAAGGCTTCTGATTGGGAAGACGTACCGGTCATAATTGATTTTAGGCCCGTGACGAAGTCGGGGTGGATGCCCAAGTTCTCTGTGTAATAACTGGCATCTACAGACCCGTCAGGAAGTGTCATCAAGCCACGAGGCAAGCTTGGGCCACCCTGTATGCTCAGCAAACGATAGTTGTGATGATGGAATCTGCGGATCAGCAAGATTGACACTTGCGCCCGTTTGACGATCCTGTAGTTTGGGCGCGCACAGCTTTCTTTTCGGCTTCCATTTTGTCGACCGCTAGACGCAGATCACGCAGCTTCCGCACATATTGCACCAAAGCATTATTTTCAGGCAGCCCTTGCGTGTACTTGTCCACCTGACCTAACGAGCCTTTGGGGTTAAAGGGTGCCATTCCATCAGGAACGGACACGTTTGTCGGCCACGCTACAGCGGCATATTCTCGTACAGCCGATGAGCCTGCCAGAAGGCGGTTCAGACTGGTGTGCGAGCGCTGATACAAGCGGAGCATGGTGACGCTATGTTCTCCGTTACTTTCCCCAACCGCACAGCGTCAGGTAAAAATGAAGCAATTGTGTCCAGCCTCTGCAGCATTGTTTAGAGCAGGCATGCGTACTTTGGCATAACTTGCTGTGGCGAAGGTGGCTAGTGCGATGTCTCCCCGAACCCCAACTCTCGTGACCCGCTGCTAATGACGTGCTAAAGCTTGACGACACATGCATTGGCAGTTTTGTGCCGCGAGCAGCAGTTACCAAAACCCGTCTGTAAAATGAGATGCTCCCGCACAAATCCAGAACGAGGTGACTTGGAGGTCTGCCTGAGCACAGTCCCGCTGAATGTGGTCTGTTGCACAAAGAAACAAGAGCCTGGCATCTGCCTCGAGGCCTTTAGGGACATGCCAGGCTCTCTTAACCCTGAATCGCCAGGCACATGGGAGAGTCACAGCTGCAGCCCGCCTGCATGCCGACTGCCACATGCATGTCCTACAACTTACCCATACACAGTGAATGTGGCGTGATGCACCTGTGACCGTGCCCCTCTTCGATGTAACTACATACACCCATACACAGTGAAAGTAATCCATCAATGCCTTCGTTGTTTTGCCAGCAACCTAGTTGCACCGGATTTCATAGATCTAAGGTCCTGGACCAACTAAATAATGCAATTACTAGTTTGACTAATTTTCCTTTGTATCTCACAGTGCCCTCGCAAACGATAGCAGTATGCGCAATATGTGCAGCGTCACAGGCGGCAAACCAACCTTGCTCTTGGGTAAAAGAAGTCACTTCACACAAGCTCCACATCACGCACGTGGCAGCAGGGCTGCACACATGTTTGGGCCAAGGATGTGGCTACATGTCTTGCAGGGGCATATGCGGGTGGCACAGACCCTTCAGGTGAGGACTACTGCCACGCGAGATACTGTAGGTGCTACAATTAAGGGCGCAAATGAGGGGAGGGGGGACGAGCACACCGAGAAGGGGCGGGGCAGTGGAACAGCAAGCGCAAGCGTGTTGGGACAGGGTTAATTTCAGAGGCAGTGAGCGGAGGGTGTCGGATAGGGGGCCAGAGGTGTGAAAGGAAAAGGGGGTGGTGGGCCTCACATGGTGGGCCTCACATGGTGGGCCTCACATGGTGGGCCTCTTGCATCCTGTGGGGGCCAAGGGAAGTATTCGCGAGTGGTCGGCCCTCTATCGGAGCAACGTGGGCCGACATGTGCCGAAATCTTCACGCGCTACATCAAGAGAACAATGATTTTGACCCGATGCTTCCGCGATAAGATGCAAGTACCCTGATAAAGCACGCTGCAATGATTGACGACTGGCCGAGCCTGAGACAGTAAAAAACAGGTCTTAGTATCGAATGGGCTGCAGTATATCAACTCTGACACTAAGACCCCCGGGCCATCACGGCTTACAATATATCACATCATCTATTTCACATGGCATACACCGAGCCACAGCGGCTGAGGGGAAGTCTAGCATACCAGCATTGCAGTAAAGCAAGCTCCAGACGAGTAAGCAAGTAAGCATAAGCAACAAAATACAAGCAAATTTGCTGAGGCAACGTTGTGGGATATCATGTGGGGCGAAAACAGTGCGCCGATTGCATGATAACGGAGCCCATCAACTCTGGCATTGTTAGTGCTATCATGTAAGGCAACACTCATGTCCTTGCAACCAGCATATCGACTCCGTAACCAAGGCAGAACTGTAGGATATGATTAAGATTTGATGCCTATCCACTAGCTACATCTAAACTTGTCATTAGATGTTGAATTTCATGACCACGCTTTCCATCGTTGAACTGCAAGTTTGCCTGTGAACGGATTCCTGGCCTACCTTTCCTGTAGCATAGTCTGCATTAAAAGAACAAACAGTGAATGCCATGGCATGCCAGTTAAAGGTCATCTCAACCATGACGATGTGCACAGCTGCCACACGTACCTGAGGGTCAGTTAGATCGGCCTTGAGCAGTGTCGATGTGTCTATCACTTTGTTTATGTCTCTTAAGTAGCATCTGGAACGCCAGTTATCACCGCGACCAAATTGCTCCTCGCTTCGAATCCAATTGATCAAGCAACCAAGGAGGAGGCAGGCTTCGTGCGACTGCTCTGGATGAACACTCCGTCGTAATTATCAAACCTGTGTTAGGGAAACTGCAGCAGGGTGGTGCAGTTCGATGGTGCACAAAAGGTGCAGGCTACATGGCATTTGGTTGCAAGATCCAGCGTCTAGGGCTGCAACTGTAATACAACTGGCTAAGCCATCCCCCAACTATTGAATGGTTCATGAGGCCATGGAGATGCTGGTGAATGCAGCCCACTGTCATCTGAATGCAGCATTCGTGATTGCCAACACATGCCATCAGCGGCCCATATTAGCTCAGATTGCCGCTATAGATTGGCAAAACCTGAGTGAGGCACGAATCTGGAATTGTTGGAATCGTGATACTTAACCACTCGCGACGTACATAGGAATCGTGGCTTAGTGCTTAAGTATCACGATTCCAACAGGAATCTGTGTTGCAGGACGCAGACCTGTTCGTCGGCTTTTTGGTCATGGATTTGAGCATTCAGGTTCATAAATCTCTGCAGCATGCCTTGTTCAAGCCCTCAAAAGAAAGTCTACTGAGACGGCTGACTACATCAGTGGCCAGCATAGCAGAAAACCTCGCTAATGAACAAGAACATGCATGTGCTCTTAATTACTCTGTGTTACAGCTTTCTTCGCCTTCACGTCAATATACATCCGTTTGTAGAGTTGATCACAGGGATGTGAATACTGTGAGATGCCAGTGACCTGGTTGTAGAAGTACTCCTGGCCATCTTCATCCAGGTTTGCCATCCATTCACTTGGCAGCTCAGCTTCCATCGCCCATTTGGCGATATACAACAGCTCCGAGTCAGCTGCAGTGTCCATGCCAAGATACTCCGCGTACTCCTTCACCTGCAAAGACAGAGCATTACTGGTCCAATCTGACAAGGTGCTAGTTAGTGACAAGGTGCTAGTTAGTAGAAGTAAAGAGGTTATATATACTGCGCCTCACCTAGAGGGCAGTTATGGCAAGCACAAGCACGCACTTCTGAAAGATCTTTTTCTGAGTCAGTGTCTGAAGGAATATCAGCCACAAGCTGTTTGCTTCGTTCCAGCTGGGCTTGCATCTGTACCATTGATTCATGCAGCTGCTCGTTCTGTTGCATTTCCCCTGTGCGCTCCAGTTGCGCAGTCCTGGCCTGCATCGTTGCTTTCCACAACCCTGTACAACACAGTGACCATGAAATATCGGAAGTAGGCATTTGTCAAGGACTTCGCTCTCTGCACTCTGCAGTATTGTCAACTGCAAGGCCATTTCATGGACAGGTTGATTCCATACGCTGGCATACGAACCGTGGGCACCTGCATGATCAAACTCTTCCATGCAGACATCCCGCGGCTTACGACTGCAGCTGCTCAAATGCACATCTGAAGTGAGGGGAAGGCACTCCCTAGAGTGGATCCAGGATTCCATGTCTTGCTGAACAGGGTCAGGGTGAGCATGTGGCGCTCTACCCTCTGCATTGCAATCCTGCGGTTCTCCCCTGAGCCCAGGCACAGGTTCCCGCCTACAGCAACAGCACATGACTAATATAATCTGGCGTGAAACCAGGTTCACATTGCACATGTGTGCAGTTTTCAGGCCCCCTACAAGAAGTTGTGCGTGTCAAAGCAAACCATCTTATTCGTGACTGGGCGAACAATGGGCACTACTTTGACTTCAAGCCTGGACTCGAACACGAATTCACCTATGCTCAACCTGCAACATATGCGCTTGGCCACTTGGACACCGCCTGTTTCCCATGCACATACAGACGGCTGCATCGACTCACACATACACATAGCACACAGTCTTACTTCCTTGTAATGAGGCGAATGCTGTGACAAAGCGGGACATGTGTGTAGACGGAAGTATCAAGCTTGAGATTCCAAAAGTTCCTTGTGTGATCGCGTGTGGAAGTCTTCCTGTGTGCTGGATGTGCCCATTCAACATGTTAGATCACACGATAACATGGTTTGACAGCGGTGCCATAGCTACATGGGTCTCGAGGCAGAGATGGATCTCCAACATTGCAGTGGCTGGCCGAGATTGTTTGACCCTGATTCAAATCGCAGGTATATCATAATGTGGGAACAGGTGAGTAGACTTCCTTAAGTGGGAATATAACAGCCACACACAGGCCACAGCATGCACTGAGGCATTCCAAGTCGCAGAAGATAAAGGTGAATCAATGTGCAGGGAGCTGCATGTACGGGGAAATCATCAGACCCCATTTAAGCTAACGACATGTGGCAGCATGTTGTACACAGCCTGTTGCAGTGCACTCCTTTGAGGTCCACCTTATGCTCACATTGTATTGCTGTGGTGAGCAATCAGGTGGTCTTGAACCTCCAGATGCACTGAGATAACCATTCGATCATGTGCGCAAGATCCAGCACTGATGTTTTCACTATGCTCAGCGGTGTATGCCGAGGGTATCCACCATACAAATCCCTGGCAACAAAGGTGCAAGAACGGAAGTATGGAGAACGCACAGTCTGTGTACGGGGAATGGGCCGCTCGATTGATCGAACTTCTGCAGCCTGACTGAATTCCCTAGCCCTGCAAGGCGGAAACTCATTGAAATTGAGCCCCTGTGCCCTGAGAAAAAGCAAATTCTATGTGCTATGTTCACCATACATTGCAAAGCATAGCGGACGATTCATTGAAAAGCTAGCAGAGACTAAGATACCCAACACATGATTCATCCAAAACTGTGGCCAGCCTCGGCACCTCAGAGCTGTCCACACTACATAAAGTGATGGACGGTCAAGGAGGTGGTTGGACCATGTCAAGCAGGATATGCCAATTGCACTGACGTTTCTCAACGTCATCAGCAGCCGCGGTGTCACAGGCAGGAAATCTTACCACTGTCGTATACAGGATTATCTTGAACAGAATGTGATCGAATGATCGTGTTTATATAAAGTGGATTGGCTTCAAGTTCACCCAAACACAGTTCAGAGACACTCCTGCCATGGTCCTGTCCATCGCTGATGCCGGTTACGCTGCTTTGTTGGCGCAGCTCTGCATGTGCTTGAGCCTTTGATCATTGGCAGTATTGATCATTCAGCACTACACCTCAAGATTTCCAATATGATTACCTTGGGTGAATTCGTATCCCGGGTTGTTGGTAGCTTCATTTGGACGCAACGTGGTCTTTTCATGGAGCCGATTGGGAGTCCCTTCTTGCTGCGGTGTGCATGTGGCCAAATCCTTGTGCAGCTGAGCCCCTTGCGAAGATTGATTACTGGTTGGGCTTGACACATCTGCACAGGCACTCAGGTCCGCGTGCAAGGAGGAGGAAACTATACATTTAACATTTTTGTATGCAATGGAGAGACAGCCTTGCGCAACGCTGCATTTGTTATGGTCTGCCGCACCTTGCACGCGATCAATGGTATTTTCGTACAGTGGGTTCTCCAAAGCACCTGCGCCTGCATCATCACCATATGTTGATGCAGCCTGCGGTTGACCAAAAGTGTCACCAACAGTTCTGCTTTCTAGTATCTTGTCATCAGAGTTTTGGACAGTTTGGGATCGGGTCCCACGTATTTAGACCACACCGCTGCCGTCGAACTGACATGACTGTCAGTGAAATTGTTGATGAAATTTGAATCATGAAAAGTCAGCTTGTCAACATGGCCAGGATCAGACGTTCACACCTTCTATGGATACATTCTCTATTTCAGCCCCTTCATTGGCACATGTTCTACCAAACAATGGATTTCCAATCATGTCCATGGTTCTACGCGTGATTGAACCTGCCGTGAAGCAGGTTTTTGTGCTGCTGCAGTCCGTATCCATTTTAGAGGGCTGTGCAGAAGCATTAGCGTATGCAATCACCATGCTGTCACCATCTTGTTGAGAGGTGGAGCAACATCCTGTACACATGGCTACCTCAAACCTCAACTGTCACCAGCGCGGACAGCATGAATGATCAAGTGACATTGTCTCCCAAATACTGCACTGTGGCAAGCATCATGCACTGTACATTGACTCGTATGATGTGCTGCATGTTGACATCAACGTTGAAATTTTCATCGCCGTTGTCGGAAAGTACAACCTGGTCATGGTGAGCGAGATCTGTTGTAATCAAATCCAATGTTAGCTGCAGATAGAAGGTTTCAGCGATATGCCTTGTCAAAATTTCTGTGCACGAACTAACTCTACATGCATGCATGTACTACCCGAGGCTTCCCGCGTAACTGATATGCAGCACCCTGTCAGGAATTAGAAGCCGGTCCACCCTAGGTAAAACTTAGTCCTACCTTATGGTCAAAATCCCGATGATATGCTCGACGAGATATCCCATGGAACAAGTCATACCTCTTCCTAGGCCAGCAGAAAGTGCAGGCGTGCTTTGGAGTTCTCTAACAGGAGACCTACTTACATGTGCGTATGCATACTTACCAAAATAAAAAAACCACAAGGTCCGTACCGAAAGCTAAAAAATTTTCAGCCCATGAACATAGCAACTCAACGAAACATGCACTACCAACGATTGTAACAAGCAGAGCATGGTCCATGGTTTATACGTAACAAATTTGTTTGGTGACGTATTTGCAGTTGCCAACGGGGTAACAGTACCTGGCAAATACTCCCTGTGGTATTCCTCAATAGGTGGCGTTTCTTTCGCATTTGAGACACTTGCAACAGCGGCTACTGCTGTCTCTAGTACAGTCTGCTCGTCCATCATGCCTCCACTCGTGTCTGCAATATCGACCGTACAGTCTTTGTCCACTCCACCCTGTTGCATGAGGCCCCCAGTGGCGCAGGTGACAGGGCTTCCACATACCTGACTCCCAGTTGGGCTGTGATGACGCATGAGCAACATCCCTTTCGTCATCGACGTCACGGTGTGAAAAGGCTTGCAGTGGAGAGTTGTATCGATCTATGCCACTGTTGTATTCACACTTGCTGTCCAGAAGCTTCCCTGAGACGGACATGCTGTCCGTATGCGGGGTCAGCGCTGGAGCGTGTGCCATACTTCTACAATCCGTTATGCCTAGACTGAACGAGCTCACCCTAATGGTCCTATTTCCGCCAGTCTGGGATGATTGCTTGCTTCCGGATGCTCTGCTAACACGCTGCAAGGAGTATATGACTCAGACACCTAGGCAGTGCCTATGATGCTCACACAACTATGAAGGCAGGCGCTTCCCATTTACAGTACGTGTGCGCTACTCTGCATTGATAGATTGGTGCACACATTCGGTAGGTTTCTGCCACTCAAACAACGGCTGCCCTGATAGTCTGACTTGACCGACGTCTGCGCAACATCGTTATGAACGTCTGTGCCTGCACCACACTTGTGTGAGCCTTGTGTCACTGCCAACATACATTACAATCTCCAAAGAAAATCTTCATGTTCAGTTCATGACATATAGTGTGAGGTCTCTGGCGATTAACGTCACCATGTCGCATTAAGACCAGTGAGGGGCAGGATGAACTTCACCTGGTTTGGATTTTACCGTAGATTTAGCATGTGTTTGAGTGCATACGCTCAGATCATCACAGATCTGAAGGCCGTTGTGCCGCTTCAGCAACGGAGCCAGAAGATGAGAAGCAACCATGCCATCAGGATTGGCATATGGCGGTAACTCACTCTCTATCTGTGACACACCATTGCTGAGCAATGAGCATTTGCTGTCCATCACGTTTCTAGTCGAGGACACCTGATGTTGCTCTGGTGTAGATGGATGATGGGTATCAGAAGTTGATGCTTCCATGGTCAAGCATGACGGCGTCAGCCCATTATGCGTTGGTCCGGTTCCCTGACTGTTATCATTTCCGAGCACTCCACCTTCATGTTGAAAGGTATGAACTAAAGCCTTGGGGACTTCCGGCATTACACTCATCAACACCTCACATTCAGGGTGTATGGAGCTGACAGTGCTGCAGCCATTCACATGAACCTGATCCACAGTGCTGCTTGCCAAATCATCAGTCATTTGTTGCATGTCGGCAGATTTGCATGTGGGAGCGTCTTGCAGTGCCTTAATGTCTCCAATTCTTGATGCGCCCTGAAAGACTGACCGGAAAGTGTTCGAAGCATAGAAACATATTTTCCTGGACCCAGAACCAAAGGCTGGTCCCAGAATATGAACCGCAGTGCAGGCAAACGAAATTGCTCACAGGAGTTCATGAGATTCAAGCGGCAATTTTTTTGTAATGCTGAATAAATGACTCGAGAGTCTTGAGCACTTCCACACATAGTTCATGGACTGGGGACAGGCGATGGGTACGACAAGCGGACGACGGTCAATGTGCGCTAGACTGATGTAGAGACAAACATTAATCCTATTCTGCGCAGAAGTGTATGATGTTTTTGAGTCTAGAGACAGCTGACACGTGCCAAATTCATTGCAAGAGACTGAGCTTGTGACAATAATCGCGCCTCAATTCTGGAGGGTATCTTGCTTTTCTTGCTGGGCTGTGGTGACAGGTTAGCCGGATATGGGATCCTGTAGTTGTTTGGGATGTTGCAATGTGATAACACATGCTGGTTGGGAGTCCCCTCAGCAGGACGTCCAATTTCTTTGTCACGATCGCTTGCGGAAACCCCCAAACACGACCGACCTTCAGTCGAGGACCTTGACCATGTGCATTGCTTGGGCATCACAGGAGATGCGGCAAGGTCAAGCACTGGTGCACCCTCACGTGATGGAACAGATAACATAAGGGATGGTTCCTCTGCAACACTAGACCGCGACATGATCTCCTGGAATACACACGGCTGTGTATGCTGTGGAAGCTGCGTTGTTCCTTCACTCTGCCTACACATGGTCCGAGCACAAACTTCAAGTGGGATGTCCTGCAAAACAATTTGCCATTACTTACAGGGGAAGCATACTCTGCGAACGTTGTTGTCGCAGGCTCTGTATTTATCATGAAAGCTTCCTGTCCAGCATCCTCCGTCAATGTCACACGTGTTGTGTCATAGCCTGTGACAGACGGCGTGCCATTCCAGGGCGTTTGACTTATCCTGCAGGCCAACGCACTAACGATTCGCTGTAGAATGCACCGCCATCTGTATCTGAGATGCAGAATCACACTTGTGGGGTATAGCTATGGTAATGTCCTTCTGCATTGATGGTTCTGTACACATTGTGCTCATGACCTACACCAGCATTCATGATTTTTTGCAGCTGTTCATGACAAACCAGAGGGTTGACTGAAGGGACAACACGGCAACATGACACTTACTGAAGGAAAATTTCCTGAACCAAAAGGCTCTGCTGCTCTTTGAGCAGAGCAAACAGCGTGTCCTGGCAGGTAGAGACTGTGGATTTCATTGCCTGGTGGCGTAGGCAACGTGAACGTTCCGGTGAAAGATCCCTAACCAGAAAGGCCGCATCAATGTCATCCCACAGCCAAGTTCTGACAGCTGATTCCACACTTTGCTGGACATTTTCTTCTATGATTTGTTGCACTTCAAGACAAATAGCAGCCATGAGATAATGATTACCAGCTACAGTCTTCAATGCTGAAATATACATACCCAGCTTGATCAGCTCTCCTGCAGCGCTAACCTGCGACATGGACTTCATGCTTAATTCATCCTGATGTGATGAAGAGTGCACAAGGCGGCACACACACCCTGACATCATTGGGGCAGGCTGCCATGAGCATGACAAAGCGCTGCATTTGGTCTAATGTCAGAAATCTATTTTTGTTGATCTGCGCTTCAATGAATCTGGAGACGGCTGACGTCCGCTCCACAAGAGGCATATGCATTTGCCTGCGCAAAGCTATCAGGGTACTCATGAACTGAGGCCGTGCCCTGTGCTGACTTGTGCTTCGTTGCGTGGACTTGCCAGTGCCTGATGGTGGTAGGACAGCATGCATGTATGCGCTGATTGCCTGAAAATGATGAGGACCATGGTTTGGTTTACTTGTAGCTCGTTGCACGCTGCTGAGTGCTTTGGGATGCTTGTCACTGACATCAGCAGACTTCAAAGCAGCATGCATGATTATAGGAAGTCCGTTCCTCTCTTTAGGCCTCAGCACCAGCGGGCCAATGTTGCATTTGACTTTGAGTGGCACAGGTACTTTGTGAAGATGGCACTACACACAGGGCGCCTTAATGCGCATGGTAAAAATACTAGCTGCATCCACCATGAATGCTGCCGGTCGCATCCGGTTTGGACTGTGGATCATGAAATTTCAGGGTTTCACACCATCGATCGCATTTCAATCTCTGCAGTCATTGATGAGCTCATATGAGTCTCTTGGCTGCCAATGCTGCCCATGATGGTATGGGCGACTTATATGTTCAATGCAGAGATAAAAAAATGGTGAATTACACAGCTGTCCTTGTCACAGGATACAAATCTTCCCACATCAAAGGCACAAAAGCCAATGTCACAGTGTGTGTGTAGTAAGCTTGTCTGGATATGACTCCATTCGTCAAGTAGCCAACAGTCCCAGAACCATGTCCAGACTGCGTACGCCCGAAGACCTACAGGAGTTGGACAACACCTTGAAAAACTCGCATAATGATCGTTCTATACAGCTGTGATTTGGCGGCACCGAATCACACCTGATCATCAGCATGTCCGAGCTCCATGCCCTGATGAATGAGCTTTGCCACTGGTTCTGGCAACTGAAACGAGGCAGACCGAGCTTGTCCAGTGCGGCCTGACATTGGATCTAAGACCACAGCCCATGCAAAACATTCTAAGCCCCTGTACCAAAAGATTTGTGACGTGAAACTTCTGTATCGCATCATGGCACAGGGCAAGCTTGTACGAACAACACGCAGTAATCCGCAGGACTCAAGCAGCCGGTGAAAACACGTCACCCTCCTTGGATAGCTTCGCCTACTCCCCCCTCAATGGCAACACAAAGACCATCGCCTGCATATTTCCTCAAGTTCTGGACCCTTGTGCGAGCTCTGCAACGCATAGCACTTTCAGGACAGAACATGTGTGCCAGGCCAGTGATCAGGTAGATATCACATATATTTAGTAGTCCAAATGAAGTGTGATTGTCGCTGTGTCTACCACTTCATCAGCAATCTGGGGCAAAGATGGATGGCAAACGCAACAATCGTGGATAGAAGGACCCTCACGTTACAGCTTGTTACCAAGAAGGGACCCTGGCATCACAGGGTTTAATGATACCACTTTGATTATGTGGTTCCGAGCGATGTTTGATGTACATGCTGATGAAAATCCAGAGAATGCAGAGGTTGCACACCCGAGGAGAGTCTGCGCGTCCCCAAACGGTTGTTCGGGAACTCCTGAAGGAACCGATACTCCTGAAAAGACGCAAATCAGGAAGTTAGCAAGCAGTTCAGCGCCCGGTGTGTGCAATTGGGCTTATGGCATCTCCGCAATTGACAGAACCTGTCACGGAAACCGGCTTGTTCACGACCTGTAACTGACAGAGTGCATCATCGACTGCGTTTATTTTAACTCTGTTATTAGATGCAACATAGACGGCAACCTGACTGCCTAATCGTAAAGCGGAGCTGGCATAAGCGTTCATGACATCTGCAAGGACCAACGCCACAGTTGTGCGGACCGGAAACTACAATATCGTTGACGCGGTAGCCCACTCGCCGGACGTACGAAGGTGTCATCGAGCTGTTATGGCCGCATGGGTCGCCTATGTGGGTAGGTTCTGAGCCCCGCGGGTGGGCATGCCTCAGGGGTGACTACAAGGATACTCGTTTGCATGAGGCTGGCAGCGTCGCGAAGCCAACATGTGTTTTTTCGTCGGCGCACAGGACGACTTCAATAACAGCGGTGTTAAATTCATGATGCTGTTCTGTGAGGATGCTGTTGCTACTGTTCGCTTGTTGTTGACGCCATGGCTCGCGATGCAATGCCGGAGCCTGAGAAGCCTGTACCCTTAGACAGATTGGTCAAGCTTTTGTCTAGACCCGACACAGCCGTCCTTGCAGCAAGGCATGTAGCTTGTATCAAAGCTCTGTGCAGGAAGAACTCAGTGGGATTCTTCATGGCTGACCTGGAGGGAGTGTGTTCCATCATGGAGCTGACAATTGGCACGATCCAGGCCGGGGACCAGCATTTCGTTGAGTGCATGTGTCTGCTTTTGCGGTACGGATCCTCATGCCTCGTAACAACTGGCGGCCAGAGGTAATGCACCAGTAGGACAGTGTGTGTAGAGTTCTGGGGCTACCTTTGAGGAAAAGGCTGTGTACTGACGGAGTCAAAATGTCGGCATCTATACGCAGAACCCTACATTTGATTAGCAAATGCTTGTATGCTGGTGCGCCAGTGGAGCTGCAGCTTCAAGCATGTAAGGTGCAGTAGCCGCTGGGAGATGCTAACATGCAGTGTGCAGATCTGCTGTAATTACTGGCATCATGCAGACGCTCATCATTTTCTCTAGAGCATATACGGATAGGCAGCAGCATTTGGAAGTCAGAGATGCCGTCAGCCATGGAGAAACTGGGTCTGCACAGTTGTACCTTGAGAATCAACGGTGTGCAAGCCAGCATGCCCTGTACATGTGTCATGATCGTCCGTTGGTAATCTGATTGAAATCACGCGGTTTGATATACACATAGCGTTGCGATGGTACGCTTTTACAGGCTCATATTTGAAAGTCATATTGCCGAGACTATTGTGCATGCATTGCATGGCTCAGCCACCGAAGAGCTAGCCATGGCATACCTGGATGTCCTGCTGCACATGTCCTACTTTCCCAGCACCGCACGGCAGATGTGCATGGATACTGATCTGCTGAAGCATCTACCGCAAGTGCTCCATGCATTTAAATGCAGCCTAGGATCCCCACTGCTTCCCCTACTTCTTGATGTTCTCTGGAATATGCTGGACACAATGTCCAGCCCTCGGATTCTTCCAACAGAGGTATGATTTATATCTAGACGCAGGTGCGCTTATATTTGGTGTGTTGGCGTGTGCACTGAGAGCCTGTCATTCTCATAGGTGATGGTAACAAGCTCAGCAAGCGAAGGAAATGACACGCATGCCCAAGTTTTTGTTGATGACAACAGTTGTACTGCACAGTAAGTCGAGCATCTGACTGCTCACTCTGTATGGCTATCGGACATGTAAGTGTTGATTAATACATGGACCTGCAATCTACAGGCAGACCTCAGAAGACATCCTTGAGAGGCTGATTTCATGTCCATCTGATTTTACACCACCAGAGTTTCACAATGCTGTAAGCAGGCAGCTCTCTAATCAGTCAGGTGCCTGATCCCAGCTGTGTGATACCGGGTGGACATGCACACGTTTTCGGTGGCTATCACCACGATCCAGCTTTTTCGCTACAGTACGTCAATCAATCAAAGAATCTGCGGAGCGGGCACGTACCACAATAAAAAAACGCAACGACTCAAATGCTTTGGTTGATAGTCAGGGTAGCCTGCATCCAATCAATGAACAAAAGCCCAGCCATGGCCCAGTTGAAGCAGCCACTGTCCAGAAGTCGTTGAGCCTGGCCTACGCAGAACATTTTTCCAGCCTCTTGTGGGTGTGATGCTTTTGTGTGAGATTTGTGCTTCAGCTGTGCTTCGTCATGTTCCAAGGGCTGTGCCTGTGCAGGAAGCGTACACATCGTCTTATGATGAGCGCAGCAAAGAAACAAGGAACACTGTTCTGTTGTTGCTACTTTTCTTGGTCGAGGACTGCCAGTTTTGTCATTACGTCAGTTCTTGTGGGCTGACAGAGCTGCTGGCAAAAGTAGCGAGTGCACATGATATTGCTCCGCCCACCACGTTGGGAATCACACCAGTTTCCGTGCATGTCGATGATGCAAGCCATGAACAACTGCAATTGCTGTGGCGGATCCTGGTTTGTATGTGTGAGCACTCTTATGAGAGTAGGACACAGATTCTACATTTGAACTTCATGAAAGTGATCTTACAGTACATCCAGATAAAATCCAATCACACGTTGGTATGACACTGTGCCCCATAATGATACCATTTTTTTGTGGTACATCACAAGTTGGACGGTGAGGGCATATGATGCAGAGTGTGCAGCGCTGGAATCCATCACAGCTGGGTTCTTTGCGGAAGCAAGCCATAAGCGTGCTTTTTCGCCTGAGTGTTTTGTGTCCTGGTTACTTCAAGAAAGAACAAGGTGCCGAAGTGCTTCTTCATTTCATTCAATACGGTACAGATATACATCAAGTGGAGTGCGGTGTCCGCGTACTGCGGCATCTTGCGGAACAGTGTGAGAGTACTCGTACATGGCTTGGTCAGCATGGTGCTGTTGATGTGGCCACGTCACGTTTCTTGGACATGGGCATGTGTGACAACATGCGAAATGAGGCTGTTATGGCACTACATGCCCTTTGCACAAATTGCAAACCCAACCTGACCAAATTTGAGAATGCGGACATCACTCAGCTCTGCTTGGCAGCGCTGAAGGACTTGTGTGGAGCAGACTCAACTTTACCAAATGTGCTCGTCATCCAGACTGTTTCAATGCTATGGACTGTGCTGCTGCAGAGTGAGCGATGTTTGGACTGCATACTTTCACAGGATGGTGCGTATGGGATAACACTAACTGCAGTCTGGTAGCACAGCGTGCGAAGCTGGAAGAGGTCAATTGTATGCAGGAGTTGAAACCTTCATGAACCATATGGAGCACTGTCACCCGTCCCTTCAACCTTTGATTTTGTCTGTAATTGCGGATTTGTTACAGAAAAGCAAAGCTGCACATACATATGTAAATTTGTGGACATCACAGCGGAGCCAAATGACTGCTGTAGAGCTCCTGTTATGTCTGTGGCGTGAAGCTGAATCTGAATGGCAAGTGTGCACACATGGTGTACTTACAAGTGTGCATAAGCCTTTGGCTGGTTCTGGAAAGCGGAACTTGTGGATTCCTACGCATGAGGTGCACACATGTTCAATTGGTCACAGTTTCATGCTGTTTGAATCGTTATGGCCTAGGTAGTCTAAAAAGAGCTTGTGATGCTGCAGATCGTGTATGGCTGCCTGACTAGGGCTAGACAACATGAGATCCGCTCAGTGTCCAATGCGGTTGACATTGATGCTCGGATGCGGAAAATTTACTCGGTCCTACACCTTCTTGGTTTCAACTCAATCCCGCCCTTGACTGCCCAAGATCAGGCCTCGTTGACCCTGATCGAGAAGTACGTGAAATTCAAACAAGGAGAGATATGGATGGATATAGGTTCTAAGTTCCGCGCCGCAGGTTTCAGGCCTACTGCGGCAGACAGAGCTCGGCTACAAAGTGGCGTAGACTTTTCAGAGCACTTGAGTACAATTGTGATGAAGGATCAGACACGGCTGCTGCACTTAGAGCAGGATAAGCTGGCGCAAGTTGAGATGGCCCAATATCAAGACAGGCTAGATCAAGCGGAGCTCGAGTACAGTAGCCAATTTTACAAAAGAGACAAAAGCAAAGTATCTGCTAAAGAGAAATCTGAAGCTCGGAAACTGAGGGATGCAATGCTCGAAGCAAGCAGAGCAGCTACTTCCAGCGTGTTGGCCACCGCACAAGTAACAGAAGAGATGTTACATATCACAGCATCATCATGAGGGGAGCTGCCATGTAACGATCCCATGTGAAAGAATCGAGGTTGCGTGAGATCTGAGGTGTGCACAGTAGGTTTACCTGTACAGATGAAAGATAAGTTACACAAGGTAAACACTGTCTGTAGACTAGGTTCTGAACAGATGCCTTTGACTTGTTGGGGAACCCCCTTGTATAGTGCAATTCGCTTCTGTTGGCCATACCAACATAATGCAAGGCCACTCTCTCTTGATACATCAGGACTGTCACTTCATTCCACAACATCTGGAGTGCACAGCCAGTATCCTGTTTCCAATCTCAGAAACGCTTGTGCCATCTTATGTGACCAGCCACCAGCATGCTAGCCATACAGAAACGGCGTATATTTATTGCGTGGGTTCAAGATACAGGACATACACATGTGGTTCAATAAATCGCATGCACAGATGACAACAGAAACTGAAACACGCTCCGTACAGGCGACCTCATGAACCCATGCACTGGCCTTACAAACACCTTAGTGGATTGATCGCTATCAGGCACCGGCAGCAGTTTCATAGCTCATGGTGTATTGAATCATGATTGATCATATTGACTAGACTACAAAGAATATATGTACTTACATCGAAGAGAGGCACGGCCACAGGTGCATCACGCAACAGTGAACAGGTCTCGAATCAGACCATATAGATATACGGCGAAGAACTACGTAGAATCATCAACGTAGAAATTTAAAGATTTGATCAACATTTCGTCGAGTTCATCCGTCAGTTTGCACAGCGGTGGCATCTTGTGAAACATTTGTTGCATCGCCTCTCGAGCATCTGGGTTTTGTGCGCAAGCAGCCGCAAGCAATGGCAGCGACCCAATGCAGGAGTCCAATGACGTCTCGCTTTTCCTAGATTCTGCTTGCATGACAGCTGCAATCTCTCCTACATGAATTCTGAAATCGGGAGGGAGGTCTGCAGAAACGTTTGACTGTCCTACTGAATGAACAGCCTCGTGAATTGCCGTCAATAACCTGGCTATGTGAGCAACCGTTGCTGAGCCGCCTGCGACAGCTGTAGTCATATCTTGCGAGGACATGCCCATAAGATCCACCACTTCATGAACACTGAAACCAACCAGTTCTGCAATGTCATGCGGCAACAATTCAGCCGTACCAGGCGAGCTTGTGCTGGCTTGAGCTGCGATCGACATGTTGCAAAGACTGATGCTGCCTGCATGTACATCATTGATGCTCAGGTATGAATTAGATTGCTACCATATGGATACCAGCAATTCAACGCTGGTAAAACCAGTGAAATTTCCGCACCTGATCGCATGTATGCTGTGCTCCGAAGCAGCATGCGACAAAAAATTATTGTTGTATTCAGTAGCACATGACTAAGCTTCTGTGAATGGATGTGCCTGGCATTCGCGAGTCGGCACCTATCAGCTGCAGTTTCACTCGCTTCCTGACAGTCTTGTTTCAAATTTTGTAAGTCAGCTTGCAGTTCATCAGTTTGCGTCCTTGCTGCCACCAGCCGAGTGTGCTTGCGATTCAGGTCATTTCTGAGTTTGCTCACTTCATCATCGTGTGTTCGCTGAAGCTGCTCAAGTTCTGCATCTGCATTTTTGCAAGCATCTCTGCTGGCCCGCATCTGCAATCAACAACACTTCCACGATTGCCAAACAGCAGCATGCTTGAGAACGAACGACTTTCTGCAATTCTGTTTTCAAGCTATGGTGCCAACCTGCTTCAACAACTCATCCTTCCTTGACACAACTGTTTGCAAGTCCTTGACCTGTTGGTCCATTTGTGCTAATGATTCTTTTGACATACTGGGATAGTCTTCACTTTCTTTGGCTGGTTGTCTGATCTGTAAGAGCATGGTCGATTTTCTCTTTAAGGCGCGTCGGGCATGGTCGAGGTTGGACTTCGTCATGGCATGTGCTTTCCGCTCTTCTGTGAGCTCACTATGCATAAGTTCATCTCGCTTTTGTTTTTCCTGCATTGAAGCAACGTTATGGGGATGTTGGCGCTTGGTCGATGTTAGGGTCACAATCTATGACATATAAAATAGGAACGACCATGTCGCACCTGCATAATTTTCAATCTAGATGCCTTCCGACTCAAGTCCCCTTTGCAGTCTTTCAACGTTGCCTGCAACTGGCAGACACTAGTCTGCAAACTGTGTGTTTGCTCAGCTTGCCTCTTCACTTGCTCCTCCAGCTTCGGCACAACCTGTGCATTTGCTCGCGCCTCTTTTAATTGAGATCGCAGCTGCTGTGCTAGTCTCTGTTGCTGGTAGATGTCCTTCTGTGCTGCTTCCAGTTCAGCCTCAGCGGTTGTTCTCGCCATCTTCTCAAACTCGCCTTCCCTTTTCGCTGCAAGGATCGCATCATGAGCAGCAGCCAACCCAATTTCACTTGGCTCAGCTATTGTACAACCATCCTGTACCACTCAAGGGGTTGAGCTGCTGTGCAGTACAGCCCACTGCAGAGGTAGAATGAACAGTGCTATGATAAAAACAGATCACAATTGAATCAAACATTGTCAGATATTCAAACCTTGTGTGGTGCATGCGAGTTTGTCGGAGCTGTCATTGACAGCAGGCCATGTTCAACCAAGCTGTCCTGCAGCCCTGCCATGCCAGGTGAAAATGTCTGGCTCAACGTTCTCTCACACGTGGGGCGTGTTTTAAGGGCTTGAGCATTGGATTTGAAGACCTTGGCTTCTGTTGGCTGTTGGTCTGCTACATCCGCTTTACGATTATCTACTGTTGACTGGGGCACAAGTAAATCACGTATCCGTGCATCAAGCGCACAGATCTCCTGGTGCTTTGCATGCTTGTAGTCATTGAACTCTCTTTGGGCCTGTTCAATTTGCAATCGCATACAAGCGACGGTTGACTCGTGTTTTTCCTGCAACCAGCCATTTTCAAAGGGGATCATATGTTCGAGACGTAAGTTGCAACACAGTTTAAACAGAGTCTGCCATGCGCGCAAGCAGCTTGAACAGTAGGTGTAAGATCAGCGCCACTCAGCATGTGCGGCTGTCCTCAAACAAATGATCATGCCTGCAATGCCTGGTTGGCGTCTCTCAAGCTAGACTCTAGTTGAGACGCTTCTCTGGCTGTTGATTCTGCAACATCTTCAGCTGCCTTCACACGTGCATGCAGTGCAGAATTTTCTTGCAACAAATTGTTGAGTTGAAGCTGCAAATCAGTGTTCGCTGTGTGCATGCTGCTGATGAATGCATCATGACCTTCCTGCACTGAACGCAGTTGTTCATGGTGTCGTTGATGTGTCTCCTTGCAAGCTTCTTCCTCAGTAGTGGCTTGATCAAAAACCTGCTGCTCTAGGCGGGTAATCTGTGCTCCCAATTCTCCCATCTGAGACTGTGCAAGTTCACATTCTTTCTGTGAAAGATCCAAGTGACCTTTCAGCTTGAGTTGCTCGGCCTCTACATTTGTAGGTCGAAGTCGAGATCAATCAACCAGACAAGCACATTACGAAGAGCAGGATCAAGGTCATGGCAACCAAAGCATACCAGCCAACCTCTGACAGTCTCCGAGTTGTACATGCAGGTCTACAAGCTCCTTTTGCATGTGAACGCGCTCTGCCTCCAGTTTGCACTGACAGCTGATTTTGTTGGCTTGCATCGAATCTGTATGAAAAGCATCAAACAGGGTTCCCAAATGTCCAAGCTT
The DNA here is from genome assembly GCA_032360965.1 of Ulva armoricana. Taxonomy (NCBI): domain Eukaryota; kingdom Viridiplantae; phylum Chlorophyta; class Ulvophyceae; order Ulvales; family Ulvaceae; genus Ulva; species Ulva armoricana. The sequence goes on along the minus strand of JAUMHO010002575.1, from coordinate 32,667 downwards.
GCTGTCTAGGGACTCCACTTCCTCAATGAACTGTCGTGGAAATTGCATGTGTTCAGAAACACTAAGAATACTGTTACTCAAGTCGTCCAATCTCCTTGCAAATGCTGACTCAGCCATGTCAAGCTGTTCATGTAGTGAATGAACTTGATTATCCAAGTCCAGCACCCGCTTCTGTGCCTGCATGATTTTCAAGGTGCCCATGTTCGTCACCGAACACCTCGACCATCATAGTTTATCACATACACTAGATGCAGGTGCGCCAGAGAAATAGTGACGCGTACCATCATGGCTTTGTCTTGAGATGATTTCTGGGATGCCAGCAGTTTTGCAGAACCCTTAGAGATCTCTCCCCTCAGATGATGGATGTCTTCTTGAAGATGTGCCACCTCGTGCTCCCGCTGCTCCCGCAGATGGCGCTCTTGTGCAAGGGATTGCTCCAACTTCGCCGATATCCCATGTAGCCGTTCCTCTTCATGCCCTGCGGCCCGGACCTGTTCAATAGTGCCGCGCAACGATTCAATCAGTTTCAGTCTCTCTTCTTTCTCGCACGCTACTGCTGCATGGGATGACTCGAGGTCTTTCTCCAGGTTCTGAACGTTCTGCATATCGAAACCCTCAAATGCTCCTAGCAGCAGGTTGCGTTGTTAAACTACGGGGAGCATCTCAATCATAATTACCTAATGCCCACACAGGGAAGCAAGCAATCTTGACACCATACCCTGTTCTGATCTTGAATTTGCAATTGCATTCTTTCAACTGTGTCATCCTTGCTGATTACCTGACGCTTGGCTTGAGTCCATTCAGCTGAGATTTGCTCACACTTCTGGACGGCAGCACCTTTGTCTGCTTCGAGTATGGCAATCTTCTGTTCCAGCTGTGCTATCTGCGATTCCATTAACTTCTCGGTTTTTGAGAATGCAAGCTGGAGTCCATGGATATCCTTCTGCATGGAAAGCTTTTCAGATGCAGCGGTGGCGGCAGATCGGTGCGAGTCCTGCTTCAGATCCCTACATGTCAATATACATCAAGACTTAACCTAAGACCCTGCAGCTTGAAAACACCACAGTGCGACGTACGTATGCTTGCGCTGCCACTCTGCGCATTCCTGAGATGTCTGTTCAAGCTGTGACTGCAGGTTTCTGCATTCACCCTCAATTTCGCGGGTCCTAAGTCTTGCTGCGCTGAGATCTTGACACAGCTCCTCTGGACATACATCCTGCTTCTTCGTATGCAGTGCATGACTGTCTTCGCCTACTGCCTGGACCATCAGCCCTTCAAACTGGATCAAAGAGTCACCCGCACATTGCAACGACGCTGACTTTCCTATCTTGAGAGCATACCTGATTGTCTGCCAATGGCCTAGCATCCATTACAGGTCGAAAAGGCTCCCGTGACCTTGAGGCCTGTCCTTGTTCCTCTCTGCATAACGACTCGCTGCTTTTTGACTCGCGGTGATCAACCGAGCAACGGAGCACATAGAGTGTAGCTTCCATTGCAGCCAACTCCCGGGCAGATTCTTGAAGGGGTTGCAGCAGCACATGCTGATCTGCAGAGAAATACGACCTTGGAAGTAAGCACCCGCTTCAGTGCAAAGTACACAATGACTGGATAAATTCTTTGAGCCACGTGCGCTTGCAACAGACGCAAGGCTCGTACTGGCATGGCCTCCATCCGGCGAGTTAACATGCCATTGGCTGACCTCCAACGCTTCGGTCAGCTGCCGCTGGTGCTGTAGAACCGTGTTTAGGTGGTTTTGTAAAAGCATTGTCAACCCAAGTCCTTCCATTGCGGAATTTGCTGAATGACCAACCTGCGGGGCAGTTTACACATTGGGGACAAAACAATCACCAGGTGTGGACACGGACAAATGCTTTTAAGGAGGTCGAGGGTCAATGGTCGCACCGCAGCTGGCATAACTGACATCCATTCAGGCACAGAACTGTCCGCAGCAGGCAGGTGTGAATGATCAAAATTGTCTTGGTCACTGTGTCCCATGCTTGCACGCAGAACCCGCAGCCGTTCTCTCAAACGGCCATTCTCATGCTGTGCTGTTGCTAACAGCTGAAGGATATGCTGATTCCGAGACGTTAGAGATGAGATGACAGATCGTTGGGAAGCCTGCAAGAGGTAAACTGCTGAATCAGCTAACTGTCAAGGAACACGTCAGGCACCATGCCATGTTCTGCGTCTTAATGAGCGCTCTTACTCTTGCGCCTTTGATAATTGTCTCTGCACATGTGCTGAACATACCACTAGCAATTCATCATTGGAATTACGCTTGGAACCTTCGTTGCTAACCTGCGTTTGAATGAAATGCTTGGAAAGCTGTGCCACTGCTTCTTTGCACAAGCCTTGCAGCTTCTTTCCAATTGAAGCCGGCTCACAGGAATGGAAATTTTCATCCAACGCAGCTGAACCAACATTGACAAGTGCTTGGGACAAAATGCCAATGCATCTGCATGAGCAGAAGCATGGGTTTAAATGTGGACAGTGTAGCATGCAGTCATCATATTAAGGGAGTGTTTCTGCATGATGTTGAGCTGGAACGATGACATACTGGAAATTTTGATCGAGCAGTTCCTGATCTTTCTGTGTAAAAGAATTAGGAGTAGAATTGTGCCTGTTCCTGTTGATGTTTCTGACTGGGAAAGACACTGTTGAAGATGCCAGCGCTCTCTTGAGGCAGTCAATTTCAGCATCCTTTCGTGCCATTGCAACGTGCAGACGGGTCGTCTGCCCACGACAACCTTCAGCATCTCCCTCCTGCATAAACTTTGTTATAAAAGCATCCTGATCTTCACAATCGAATAAATTCCAGTGTGAAGATATGCTTGCGTACCTCTGTGGTAGAGTTTGCTTGACGTTCCATGCCGGCGATGTGTCCAGGTGCCGTTACCATCTGCTGCCATTGTTGAGGCTTGCATCGATCCGCTGAGACAGAACGGCGATGCAATTTAGAGCGCACACAAGCATCACAGCAACTTTTGAGCTCCTGAATCCTGTTGGACTGTTCCGCCAGCCGTTGCTGGTACTCCAATGCCTCTCTCGCTGCAACTTTGAGCCTGTTATGTGCTTCAGCTTGGGCTGTATTCGATTGCAGGATATGTTTGGTGAACGCGCTGTACACCACCTTCGCGGAACTTGCATCTGCGGGAGCATGTGCGCATCGGCGTTCAATCGCAGCCAGACCATTTTCAAGTAACTTTATGGATTCGTTTCGGCTGTCAAGCTTGGACCGCAGTTCGGAGACCTCCGTGTATGCCTTAGATAGCTCTTGTGCCAGTTGTGCTACTTGATCTTCATGATCACCTGCCGCAAAACTGGCTGATTGAGCCTGCATGGCATCTTCCTGAGCCTTCTGCAGCTGGGTCTCAAAGTCATCCAGGCGTTTCTGCCACTCACGTTCCTGCAATAGAAGCAAAACGAAACTGCAGCACAACTCTGCCCTCCAGGAATAATGATATGGTAACATGAAGCTACGCACCTGCTCTTTCATAGAGGCCTGTTGTAAATCTGCTGTATGGTGTGCTGCACTAATTTCTGCCTCTGAAGCCTGTCTCTGCTGCAGCATCTGCACTTGCAGATCCTTGCATGCCGCAGCAATTGCTAGCTCTGACTGTTTATGCAGTTCCTGGACCTCTTGGTTGTGCAGGGCAGAGATGTCGGCAACACTCTGAAGCTGCAGGCTATTGCGTTCACATTGCTGCCTAAGCTCAACGCATTCATACCGCAGTTGATACAAGTCCTTATCTTTGCACATGAGCTGCTGTTGAAGCTCTGCTGCATGTGCAATGTCTGGTGTGGACAGCGCATGAGGCCATAGAACTTTATACAGGGTCATGCACTTTTCATGGCGTTGATATCTTCCTAGCTCTGCCTCAAGGTGTTGAGTGCGAATGATGTGCGCATCACAGCGTTTGTCACTAGCGGCAACATCTGCCAAGACTTGCGTCTCTGAGAGCTTTGCAGCTGCAACTTCCTTTGTCAGCGTACTCAGCTGGTCAACATCATGCCTGCACAGCACAGATCTTCAATGCAATAAAAATTCGGCATGGCACGGCAAATTCGGCACGGCAAGTTCCTGTAGACCAGTCTGGAACCAATTCACACCCTGATCTCAACCGGGTTGCAATATGTGAGCAAACATAGTCCTTGATCTCTGCATCCCTGGCAGCCACAGCTTCTTCCAAGCTAGATGAAGCAGCGCTTGCATGGCCAGCCAGCTGCATTTTCATTGCATCCCGCTCTGCAACTGCGCATTCCATTTGCGACTTTAACTGTCGCAGTTCATCTGAGAGCTTCTGTATTTTTTTATGCTGCTCCTGCTCAGAGTCTGAGGCAGACTGCAGAGACAATGACATGTTTTGCACCTGAAGTTGCGTCTGTGATAATTGGTCTTGCATATTGTAAACGCGGCCTTCAAGCATACTCTTCAGCTCTGAAACGTGTGCCTCAGCTTGATGCCCAGCATCGTTCAATTTGGCTGTGACCACAGACAACTGGTGGGCATACATGCAGGCTCTTTGCTGACCAAGCTCCTGTGAGCGTTCCATTGCTCGCAGCCTGGAGACCAGCGCTGATACCTCATCGCTGGCGATGTGTGCTTCTGTGACAGCTGCACAGCGCTCCCTATCCGCAGCAATGACGAGCTCCTGCAATCTATTGACAACTCTATCTTTCCAAGTGCTGCCTGCAACCACTTTTCTCTGTCGATTTTATGTGGTGTCGTTTTCAGGAAGCAAACATCATGCAACTTTACGGGATAGCCAGTGCATGTACTATCATACCTATGCTATCACTTACCTCTGCCCCCAAAAATTTCTCCATCTGGGCACAGAAGCCCTGCAAATACTTTGGCGAGGCAGCCAGGGTGCTCTGGTAATCACAATGCATTGTCTGTTTTAGCTCCTCCCGCAACTGCTGCTGTTGCTCAAAGTAATGGCAAGTTGAGTGCGCAAGCTGCAGTTGCAGCGCCTCAGATTCAGCTTCGCTTGCAACTATACGGCATTGTTGACCTTGGTTCTCCTGTTTCAGACGAGCGAGCTCAGAATCGAGGCACTGCACTCGTGCTTGCAAGCGTTCCATTGCCGCAAGTACGCTTTCATGCTTACTGCGCAATGACTTCAATTCACCTTCGGCCCTTTCGCATTGTGCTTGTTGTACATCTCTTTCATGTTCCAGCAGGACACAGTTGTTCAAGCAACTGTTGCTAACAGCAAGGAGATCATTGCTTCTTGACCTCTGCGAAGCTTCACATCCTCTGCTTGCCACGAGCTGCGCAGTGAGATTAATAATGCGTTGATCTCTGTCGCTTTGTTGGCTAGACTGTAGAGCCTCAACGGTGTCTGTCAAGACAGACAGCTGCATTGCACGCTCAGATGCGAGAGATTGTGCATGGCTGATCTTCTGCTCAAACGATCGAGTGGTTTCAGATGCTACCCGTTCAGCTGCATCAATCTCTGCTCTCATGCTCTTCAGTTGGGCTTGAGATACACTGAGCTCATGTTGCTTCTTTCTTGCCTCAGTCTTGGCAAAATTCGCGGCATCTTGACACTGCTTTGCACCTTCCTGCGCATCCTGTACACCCGCATACACTAGGAACTTCATGAAGAGCAAGATGCGCATTCCCTTATTGCCAAAAGGATATGTCAGCAGCGGCATACCCGTCTCTCTACTTCTACGGCACGTGCTCTATCATCTGCACGTGACTTTTCATGCCGTAACTCTTTTAGGTGTGACATTAGATGCTTATGTGCTGCGCATTCAGCTGACTCTGCCCTCGCTTCAGCGGCACTGACTCTCTGTCTTGCTGCTGCAGCCTCTCGTGCAGCCTCCGCCAGTGCGCTCTGCAACTGAAAAATCTTCGTCTCCTGCATCGTCATTGCCTCATCTAGACTCTTGGCTCTATAATCTTTCAACATAGCATCTTGCTCGAGATTGCTGGCCTTAGCTTCAAGTGCCTACACCATATTCCTCATGATGTGCCAATCAAACTACGCGGGATAGAGGCAAGCGCTTTCGGCATTCAGGCAAGTGTGCTGGTCATGTAGCAAGAGGCGCACTCTGGAAGCGGCTACAATGGCACCTGACCCTTTTTTATGTGCAATGGTTGATTGCTCAATTTTGGTTTTTAACGTGTTCAACTCTGCGCTGACTGTTGCCAGCTCGACTTCAGCTGTCTCAGCTCGCTCAACTAGGCGTGCAGTAATTCTATGAAAATCTTGCGCAAGTTGTCCATTTCCAGGCTGGTTTAGCATGTCCGAGATTGCTGAGCTGACTCCATGCACACGTACAGGGAAATTGTCTTGGAAAGCAACAAGAGCAGCTTCCAGCTCACGTGTTACGTTCTCTGTTCTTTGTTCTGCAAAGAGTAAGTTAGATTTCAGCTGCGCGTTCACTCACGATAGCCTTGATAGTTTGGCGGAGAGCCTAGCAAGCTCAGCCTTCTCATCACTACGATTGCCCAATCGAACAACTGTCTATTCAAGCAATTTGATTTGTAGCTGTCCATCATGGGCTGTTGTGCGGATTTTTTGCTCAAGATTAGATCGCAGTGTTTTTGTCGAGCGGGCAGAAGTTTGGGAATCATTCTCTGCATTTATTCGTGCACGTTCAGTTGCCACCAGTGCCTGCTGTAGGCATATCAATTCAGTTCCTGGGTCTGTGCATGCATTTTCTAGACCTTCCTGATTAAGACAGTCTCCAGCATCACCTGAAAACGAGAATTGGACCTGAAAATTTGACAAAGCATGAACGCCTAGCATTGCAATGCAAATCTGACCGGTCATTTATACAGTTTTATGACTACTGTCCCTTCCAGAGTGCAAGCTGTCTTTCGCTTAGCAGCAGTAAACAAGGAGTTTCTTTTAAGCAACCAAGGCGGCGTACATACCATCTGCAACATTTGGGCCCGAAGCCCTGCCCACCTTTACGCTCTTGCCATGCTGCTTGATCGAGCTCAGCTCCCTGAACAGTTTCTGAGCTTCCTGTTGCAGGGCAGCAACCTCCTTGGTATGTGCCTGCTTGACTTCATTCAGCATTGGTTCACCATCGCTCTGTGTTGATGCACATGACACCAGTAGATCTGTGACGCGGGAGTTCAATTGCGCCGCCAAGACCCTTCAAAGCACATACGAAAGAATGTCAAATCCAGCATGCCAATATTTAATCGCCTTAACAGCCTGTCAAGAACCTCACTTGTTGTTTTGCAATTCTGAGACAAGACTCTCATTTTCATGCCGCATTGCTGCAAGGGCTTGGTGACACGTGATCAGCTCAGACTCGCATGCCATGGCGCTATCTTGTGCCAGTTTATGAAGAGATTCTAGTTTTGCTATTCTGACTTGCTGTGCAGCCAACTCTCTGTCCTTGTTCACTTTCATCTCTGCTAAAAGCTGATGCTCGGATTGGGTAGTGTCAAACTGCACCACATCCTGAGAACGCCTGATCGCGCAAATTTCGTCGAGTGTAGGGCAATACGCAGGTATCAGTACCAGTATTACAGGATAATCACGACAGATGCCTCATTTAGGATCAATCATGTTGTTGACGATGTACTCAGGACACCCAGAAGGGTAGGCAACATTAAGACCGTACTGTCGACTTGACTTGACTTGGAAAAGGTACCAGTTCATCACCTGTCCCAAGAGCAATGTGCCCTGGCAGTGGTGTTGCCAATTTATCAGCAGAACCATGGATCAGGGCTTCTTCAAGTGATGCATTGGCAGCTTCGAGTACCAGAATTCGGTCTTGCAGCAATTTGCTGGCTTCTTCATGAAGCTTCTGCTGTGTTTTCATGAGATTCGGCTCCTGGACTGGGCCGTCGGGTACATTATTGCCAAGTTTTTCACCTTGCAGTTCCGAGACCTGCGATTGGAGATCCTCCAGCGCCTGCTGATGCTCAGCTTGCAGCTTGGCGATATTAGCAGCCGATGTGGCCCGGCAGTCCTGAATCTGAAACCTCAACTCCTACAGGAATACCACACTGCGGCCCCTGAGCATTGCAGTCTTTATCAGGAGACAACCTTTGCCTGTGCACACCGTTATTAAATCATCTGAAGCTGCTACTTTTCTCTTGAGTGCTTCTTTTTCTGCTTCCACCTTCAACTTCTGCTCTTCACTAGCAAGCGCCTGTACTCTTGTTTGGTGGAATTGCGTTTGTACCGCTCTCAATTCCTCATCTATGGTATTTGATTGCTTTGCTTTCCCTTCTTCTACGTCTGTGACTGCAGCTTGCAGAGATTGTATCTGAGTAGTCAACTCAGTTTCACGCATTCTGAACTTCTTTTGCCATTCCTTGCTTGAAGCTAAATTTTCATAGCGCAGGTCATGCATTTGAGCCTCTGCTGCTTTGGCCGACCTCTGTGCTGCCACTTGTTTCTGGTTCGCCTCTTCGATGCGCTTCTGGAGTGCTTGCATCTGCATAAACGGAAGATAGCTGACAGATCTAGCACATAGCTTAACGCTGGTGTGACAGGCTATGCACAGTTGACAAATCGCACCTGCGCATGCAGTCTCCCGTGTTCGACATGCAATTCATGAATGATTTTGTCTTTTTCCTGTAGTACATGAAACACTTTTTGATTGCGCTGCTCTTGGTTGGCCCGCTCTTGTGCAAGAGCTATCTGGCTTTCCTCATGGACAGGGTCCTGCATTGATGCTTGCGCTGTTTGCTCGCTGTGAGCTACCTGAGCTATCTGCATGTACATGGACACGCTCAAGGCGCTCAAAGTGAGCCAAAAATGTGCTCATGGAACTTCAAAAGACGACAGAGCTGACCCTCACGCCATGGATCTTCTGTAGTGCGCCTGGGTGTACAGGGCTGGGTGGGCTTGCAGGAGCTTGCAAGCGGATGCTTGCATGTTCTAATGCGCTGGCATGGTCCCGTTGGTTTGCATCATCTTGCCAATGTGCCTGAATTAAATACAACAAGTCATCCTGCAGCATATGCTGCATCCTTAAGATGGTTTTCCAGTTAATTTTGAAACAGTGGCAGGGCAGAAATACCGTCAGACCTACAGTGGCAGACGTGTCTGCTAGAACACGTCCCACATTTGAATTCTGACATTCAACTGGGCTTCCGTCCGCGTTGGAATTGAAGGTCACTTTACTGGTAGACTGTGACGGTTGCCGATGCTTGCTTGCCGTGTTGCCATGTTGGGCCATTTGAGTTGGATCCAGAAAGAAATGCACAAAGAATTGCCGGTCCGAAAAATGAGCAGTCTTGACATGTATTACATCTCTTTGCCCTTGATGTGCAGCCTTGTCTATCTGGGCAAATCGTGTCACCTTCAACCTCAGCTCCACGTCACAAGTCTGGCCCCCTTTCAGCTTCAGGTGTTTGGGATGCACACAGTACCGGTCTGAGCTGCTCGGGCGGATCGTTGCCTCGATGGTTGTGCTTGACCGATTGGTGATAGCGATTAGCTGACTGTACACCTGCACCTTCTCCCGATTAAACCCAGCCCTGTTAAAACCATCCGTTCAAATATGCCTTAAAAAAGAGGCGCACCTTCCCAAATACAACATCACGAAAACTGATTTGATCAGGAGATATTTCCAGAAATTGCTGGGCCATCGGCCTGACAGCAAAGGCCAAGGCCCATGCACGCTCAAGTAGAGGAACAGCGACAGACAAACAGGACGTAAACAGCATGCGTGGCAACAAACACCATGTGATGGCAAACACGTCGCTTGGATGATTCTTTGGGCCACGTTGTGGATGGCTGCGCTTGTGATGTAGTGATTTAAAACGACGTTGTTGAAATCTTTGAAACCCCTGTAAGCACCTGGGTGCAACCGGGCGTTTGTTGAATCTCTGATTGATGGATCATGCCGTCAGGACGATAACTTATCCGTTCTGTCGAATCCACTACATGAGCCGCAATAACAGTTGCGGCGGCCGGGGGCTCGTGCTCACACCAGCGTCTATCGTGGACAGGTCAAACGTTTGCACATGCTCCTATACCACCCATAGCTTGAGCACACATCCTCAATCGCAAACCAAAGACCAGCACTGACACATCTATCCAGCTATGGTCCATTACGGACTGGAGAAAGTCTACGACCCCTGCCGGAAATGCAAAGCACATCAATGTTTGCCCATCACCAACTTTGTCGTCGTGCATTGGAGAGCCGATCCAAAGCGCCACGAGGGCATGATGATATATACATAGCCTGGGCGTTGCACCGTGTAAACTAATTGCGACAGGACTACCTCATGAAGTGCATCACAGTGGTTGCACTCCGGGCCTGCGGGCCCTGTTCAAAACTTGCTTGATTTCTTCGATAGTCTGCTTGCATGGTGGATACCTACACTCAAGGTCGCTGTTGATGTGACGGTGACGCCATCGAGGATGGCGTTTTTCTAGACATGCAACTCAGGTCCTTATGAGCCATAACAGATTTACCTTTCAAAACCCTGATAGCCCTCTTGCAGTTCATACGGTAGACGATGTAGGTACCAGCTATGCTGCTTGATCTCCCAGATTGTGATTCGCTTTGTTGGATCCTTGACAAAGATGCGGCTCAACAGGTGCTTCACAGAAAAAGACAGGTTGAGCTTGTCAGGAATGCGGTAGTCCAGTTTCATGATTCGAGCAACGATTTTCTGAAAGTCCGATCTGCAGTTGTCGTGACTTCTGTAATACTTGTGCCAGTAACACGATCTGAACTTTGCAAGACGTCATGACAGGGTACGGTGTGTGGTGTGGCTATTGCATACAACACAAACCTCACAGTTTAATGAAGCATCTAATCGTCGAAGGGTAGACATGCTGTGACACATTGCAGACTCCCGCAGGGCAGGTTGTGTACTGCTCACGTACCTATCGCTTGGGTCTTCAAACGGGTATGCACCAACAAGCATCACATACAGCAAGACCCCGGCTGACCAAACATCGACTGCTGTACCCCTATATGGCTTGTTTGATAGGACCTCTGGAGCCAGATATGCCGGAGTCCCCACAATTGACTTGCATTGCGACTGTTCAACCTCGGGCCTTTTCGAATATCCAAAGTCACAAATCTTGATGAGGGTTCCAGGGCGCGAACCACCAATTAACGTGTTCTCCAGCTTAATGTCACGGTGTGTAACACCCGATTCATGAAGATACTCTATGCCACAGATGAGCTGTTGAAAGAAGTATCTCGCATCGTTTTCGGGGAACCTCTTAGCTTTGCGGATAAGGCTGAAAAGTTCCCCACCTGGACATAACGGAGTTGAGTGCTGAAGAGATTGCAACGTTTAGCTGGCTCAAGCTTTGTACAATTTCACTCAGGCTGCACAGCTTGAGCTGAACAGGGTGCAGCTGAGCCATTGCATAAAGTATTGTTGCTTCCATCACTAGTCGATAAACTGTAGAATGTCTTTGCCACTGTGGTCTGTGGAACCCTGCCAACAGGATGTTCGGAGTCCGGAAGTCCAACATGCCATGGCACCTCAGTGAGCCCACCCTGGTTCAACCTTCCAGTGTCATTGACGGGTGTGTAAATCTGGTTCGATGAGACCAAAGCATGGGGTCAAGACACATCTATGCGCCTTATTATAGAATCGATTGATCAAATCTCTGTATTCAGTTCAGTTGAAAGACATGCTTTACTGTGGAACCTGCCTAGAACGTGCGTGCACTGGAACCAGCCCAGACAGAGCATGATGACCGAGAGTCGTTCTTTTTAATGTTGCTATTTAAATTGTTGCACAACCAAGAACTGAACCAAAAAAGGGTGGTTCGGCTGTCTGCATGCCTGGAGTATTCAGGACCATTGGTCAGGACGTGTGACGCGTATTGCACAGTGTCTCCATACTATTTAGCTGTCAGACCTCCACGTACGTCAGCTGACTGACATATAATAGTTAACATCAACATTGGCGGTCTTTTCCCTAGACGTTGATATACTCTTGTCACGTGACAAGTCGTTTGACGCCCTTATGTCGAGTACTGTGTATCAGATCGACAGCGTGATCTGTGCCGTGCAGCTATGCACTACTCGGGACCTGATACGACGAATCAAGCGCTCGTGTCTGCCCTCGATGCATACCGTATAACTGAGTTCCGGGAGCATGAAGCCTGGTGTTGTTTTTTGCGTGGTTTTGGTGCGAGCCTTGCTGCGACAGGCTGTGCACAATGCAGGAGGCAGCAATCTCTGGTCTTCGCAACATGGCCAACGAATCCGTAATTTGTGGAAGCACAATATTAAAATGCAGTTCAATTTAAACTTAGGAAGATGTGCAGCCATGCGCCTTCATGTTGCGAGCCGTACCGGCATGTGGCCGTGAAACTGACACAGGAACTATCCGCAAGAGTGCTGACACGCACCAGCGCCATACTCCATGACGATGTAGAGGCACCGATGATCAATGTGTATATCTTTGAATCCAATGATATTTGGATGGCTGAGCTTGCGATGGTTGATGACCTCTCTGTAGACATTCTTGTCAATCTTTGGGCCCCTCTGCACCAAAGTCCGCCAAATGTGCCAACAACTTTTTCCCCACAATATAAATATGCTTGATGTTGGCAAGTTTATGATGCAAGCAGGTCACGCATGGCTGGTTCGAGTTCGACGCGATCGCACCTCTAGTTGCTTCACCGCGACCAACTCGCCAGTCCCTTTGTGCCGCATCAAATTGATGACACCGAAATTACCGCTGCCAAGCTTTTTAACATACTCATAGCTATCCATTAGAAAATAAAAGTTGCGTTACTGGTTGCCGAAATGCAAAGTCCTGCCTGAAAAGGTTGCACGAGCTCCGGAATGTAAGATCGCTCAAGGGACTTTGGGAGCTATGCTGAAAGCACCAGATTCACGAGGCACAAACAGACTGAAAAGTGCTGCATGCGCGTATATCGAACAACTGATTTTCGCACACATACTGCATGCTGCAGCGACAGCCCCTTACATACGTTTTCCAGCAGTCAGTCCGGGACCATGCATGCTGACAACGCTGGACAGCTGAATTTGAAGCGCCTTTTCCACCACTTGCCGTTGAAGTGCATCCCAACGCAATAACATGTGTGTGCAACCAATACTCTTTCTTTCAGCGCGTTGCTTCGCAAAGTCTCGTCCTAGAAGGAAGTGCTGCATTGGCGCTTGCGGTCTGTTGTCCTGTGCCTGCAGTTTGTGGGTATCTGGCACGTGTTAGTACCAGAACGGGGATGGAGGTAAGTATTACATATTATGCGTTGGTCAATTTACATTTGGTATACTAACCTAAAACAAGCCGTACGTGAACAGGAAACGACAAGATGTATATCCGATCAGGAGTGGGAACAGAAGTGTGAAAAGTTTCTACTACCTACACAAGACTTGAATGCTCTTGTGATGAACTTCTTGACAACAGAGGTGCCTCTCGCGGAGGCTTTGATATGCCGAAGCAAGCTCTGTGGCTTTGGTGCTATGTCGTCATCGTCCATCTGACACCGGTTTGCAGGGTTACCTAGATGCAGCTAGGACTTTTGAAAAGGAGTCTGGGACCCCACTGGATCGGAACATTGATTGCTCCCAGGAACGAATGCACATTCGAAACGCTGTTGAACACGGGGAGCTGGAACGTGCAATATCGCAAGTGAATGACCTAAATCCCGAGGTATGCAGCCTTGTGCCGGTTGTTACATATGGGTCTAATATCCTCGAATTTGCTGTCCATGCCGGTCTAATATCCTCGAAAATCCTCGCAAGGTATAACAAATTCAGATTCTTGAGAGCAATGCAAAGCTATGCTTCCATGTGCAACAGCAGCAAGTGATCGAATTGATCAGATCTGGCAAAGTTAATGAAGCGCTTTTGTTTGCACAAGAGTATCTTGCGTACAAGGGAGAGGAAAATCCAGATGCACTGGACGACCTTGGTGCGGTTTGCATATCAATTGACCATTGTGGCAAACAATGACTGGCCTTGACCCTAAACGTGACCCTAAATGTGTCTGCAGAAAATACAATAGCTCTTATTGCTTTCGAAGATCCCAATTCGTGCCCCTGTAAACACCTCATGGAACTACAACAACGGCAGATGATTGCTTCGGAGCTAAACAAGGCCATACTTGCACGATTGAACCACAGCACCGAATCAAAGCTCGCTTCACTGGTCAAAATGCTCGCATGGTGCCAAGATCGGTTGGAGTCCCGTGCTAAGTTCCCAAAGCTTACGGATTTGAAAATTGTGGAAGGGTCCAGCATTGGTCGGCGTATGAGACTTTGAGACAGGTCCATGCCTGCAGCTAGCGGTACAAATTGCACTATGACTGTACAAACGCTTTGTATATTGGATTGCTTTTGCAAATGGCCTTCAGATCAGAGTGCTATGGCAAGTATGCATAAAGGGCAGACGGAAGTGATTCCGTTCCCATTGGGATAGAGGCTGGGTGGGCTTGGGCACCCATGGCTTTATTGGTGCCAAAGGTAGTCTGATTGTAGTTTGTTCCGCCGGTTGGTAAATTGTAGTGTCACCCTTTTTGATGGGCATTGGTTCTAGATGCAAATCAATACCTCGCCCGTTGTATGGCAAAGCATCATCACACCACCGGCAATGAGATCATGGTACCAGGTCTGGGAAGTACGAGGCGCAATGCACAAATGCGCTACGACATCTTTTGGCTTGTGATGTTTCTGGTCGTTGTCTGTCCGGTTAGGCTGGCTATGGATTGGTCTGGATAACAACGATCCGATCGCCGGACCGGAACTTGAAAGTCGCCTCAGCTGGCGGTGCCAAACAAACCTGCAAGTTTGCAAGCAGATGTCGGACATTGATGCAAGAGACGGTCAGGAAAAAATGTGTCAAATCATACAGCAGCTGCACACCCAGATTTCTGTACGATCCAGTTGTTCAGCAGGAGCTGAATCATACACACAAGGAAGCAGGATAATTCTGCAAGACATGCTAGCGACTACATTGCATAGTTGTGCATATGTCGTGCTATTGCCCTTGCACACTCAGGAAGCAACAGCTTTGTCGCATGCAATGAAACATCGAGTGTAAAGGTTTCCGATCACACCTCTCCTTCTCGAGTCATGATACCTAAAGCAGTTTCACCCCTTCTGCGAGCAGCTTCACTGATCCACGCAAATGATACTGGGTCTGGGTCTCCACTGGAGTCAATGTGATACGCCTGCGCACTGCGCAGCCAAATAGTATGGCCACTCTGACTGTCAAAGAACTCCTGCAAGGACCATAGCTTTGAGTGCACTGCATAACTACCATGGTGATTTACATCTGCACTCATGAACGCACATGGCATCAGTCTGCACATACGTGACCATGCGATATGCACTTGGGCGCGTTGCACACGTCAAGCCACCAAATCAACAACCCCCCCGTTGGTGCACATGATGTAAGATTGTGAAAGGAGGTGTCCACTGTTTACTGCCATTGTACTGGTGCCTAGTTACCAGCGACCACATATGTTAGTGCTGTGCCAATAGCCATATGTTCCATGATTATTTTTAGCGTGACATCAGTGATTGTCGCAATAGCTTCTCGCAACGTTACCACTCTAACTAGCGAGTCGTGCATATGAAGGGTAGAGTCGCAGGTACAAAAAGGCATACCTGCAAGATATACATCAGCTTTGGTTCTTGCGCCACGTGAACCTACATACATGCATGCACACGTTGTCCCTTCTAGAAACAGGAAGACGTTGCTTTGCAAGAGGGAAACGCCAGGTACACACGAGCATGGCTGTTGCAAATTCACGTGGCATAAAAAGCTCGGCCGAAATAATGTGCTGAAGGG
Source organism: Ulva armoricana (assembly GCA_032360965.1). Taxonomy (NCBI): domain Eukaryota; kingdom Viridiplantae; phylum Chlorophyta; class Ulvophyceae; order Ulvales; family Ulvaceae; genus Ulva; species Ulva armoricana. Next base: position 16,938 of record JAUMHO010002575.1, on the reverse strand, counting down.
GCAACGCCTCGTCTTGAGGCTGGCTAGAGACTGCCTGCCGCTTCGGAGTGGTCACAGTGTGCTTCACAGTCTGGTCCAGCCCAGTGGGCAATGTGGTGTAGTACATGCGCTGTGGCTCAGTGATATATCTCGATGCTGCACACAAGCACACTTTGTCGGAGACTTGCAAGCGCAACACAAACCTTCAGGGGATTGTCGCTGCAGGACAAATACGGAACTGCAAGAGTGCTCCCGAACTTCCTGCTATGCAACACATGTGGGCAAGCGCCAGCCTAAGTCCAGCACGTGTTGTCCGCACCCTGTGGATCTGTGGAGTCGCCAATAGATCGATGTTGTGCGTCTGAAAGGATGGACCTGCCTTCGGGAGAAACTTTCTTCAGCCGAACCTTGGCATCGCCCCAATCCTTGAGTAAATGAGATACAACAGAAGCTGTGTAAGGATCACGTGCTGGTGCCTACATACCATGCTTTGTAAGAGACGTGCCCCTGACACAGCTATTGACAGACACAGCCCACATGAATCCTCAGACCGCAATATATCCGTCGCACCAAGATGTGAAGCCTTTTGCTGCATCCAGCGTCGTTGTAGTATGTTTGAAGGACCTGAAATCACTGGTCATGCCATGAGTATGCCTGCAGTAAGCCAAGTGCACATGGTACGGGCAACGCGCACCATTATGTCAGCCAAAAGCTGACTATCATATACAGAGTCCGCCAGAGCTCCGTTCAAACCATAGACAATCGCATTGCAGTTGTTCCAGCCAGCCTTGAGTAGGGCGTCTCTGTCCAGGTGAGAGCTCGACACAACCTTAGTGTTCAACATTGTGTCAGAGATGGACATACTCGTGATTTCATGCGTCCGACAGAATATGCAGAAATGCTGCCACACCTGCCGGAATCGAACAGAACCAACACGGTGTGGCAAGTTTTTGTGCCGCTGCTCCTGAACGAAAATAACCTCAGATCCTGCTGGACTGAACTCTGCAAAATCTGCCAGGAGTGGCTCAATGTCTTGCATCCAGTTGAGCACAATAACCCGCTGTGGCTTTTCAACAGCATTTACTGTATGCTGTGAAGACATCCATTCTTTTGCATCTAAGATCACTGAATCTGCAATTGCAGAGGCTAGTGGATAAATAGCATCGCTGTGAAAGATGATTGACGACAAGAACGGCGCAATATATATTACATGTTCCGACACCTGGAATGGCTGGTGTCGACTCGAAGGTGAGCTTGCTATATTTAGAGAGGACAAGCATCTGATCGCCTTCATGCAGATTGTCTTTGTCATCTGGATTCAACATGGTGCTGCCATTCGCCGCACTCCAAAAGCCAAGGGCTACACCCCCTCTCAAGCTACGCCTGAGAACTCCATACTGCTGGTTGGCACCACTGGGGATCGCCATGTACCTGAGTTGTTCCCGCTCAGGTGAGTGGGTGAAGAGGTAGTCAACCACCCGAACCAGGCCAGGGCGGCAAGCACATTGGGCAGTAAGAGATGTCATGACATTCTCGCCGAGTGGCAGGAGTGCTGGACCTAGTGCTTCGCCTCCTGCCTTGTATCCCCTGCATTGCATCCTGCTCTGTATCCCCTGCAGGCCCCTGAAGGGTTCGCTATGGTACGAAACATGCAGATACAAAATCTACCACATACTGAGGCCTGAGCACCAGACCCCAAGAATTTCTCACAATATCCAATCTCTTTCCATCCACCGGTAGAATCTTGCAGCACCATAGGATGATCCGGTCGGGCATCACGAAGGGAAGCAATCCGCAAAGCTGTGGCTACCTTGAACGAGTTTTTCTGTGTGAGAGTTGCTAGATCTGGTATAATTTGCCCCGGCGGGGACACCTGCAAGCAAAGCGTCACATGATCTTTGTGCCACATGTCAGGCGATGATTAGACACCGGAAGATGGAGACCCTACCGTTGTGTTGGCATCTGGGTGCATAATGAACACGTTTCTCGCGGCACTAACACGAGTGCGCAGCAAATCTGCCACATCCATTGGGTCCCCACGTCTTGTTTCGACATGATATCTATGGTTGGTCTTTGTGAACACCTGCACAAGTTAAACTGAAGAAATTCACACCAAGCAGCATTCGGAGCCTTGTCAGCCTGGCATTGACCTGTTTTCAGGATGTACCGCACCTCTTGCTCAACAACTTGATCCATTGAGCCCTTTGAGCGGTTTGCCAACACAACCACTGGGCCCCGAAAAGTCATCCGCCCACGCTGGGCTTTTGAAATTTGACGCAGTAGGGCAGGCGTGCTTTCATTCCAATGGCAAATGACCTGCATTTGAAATCGGATCGACAGCATTCATCACCATAGGCATGGAGCCATCACGAGGTTATGCATCCTGCATCTGTGCAAATCCATCTTCCAGGGCCTGTTACCGTTGGAGCTGATGCAGGACAACTGACTGAAGTTGCGTTTGTTGTGATGGGGAATGATATATACACCTGTATCAATCAGCGCTTCTGCACTACAGCTTTAGCAAATGTTAGTAAAGCTGGCATGCATACTGTGTGGTCACGGCAAGCCACCGGTGTCATCCCTTCTTTGATCATCTGCACCTGCATACAGGTGCAAGCGGTAAGAGGCGTGGCAAATGAGATAATTTTCATGTGTACGTCAACAGCTGGTGCAAAACTGTGATGCAGGGCTGTGCAAATTAGTGAAGATGATGCCGTGACAGGCCAGGATATGGCATTGTGGATATGCCTGTATTTATTGTTCAATTTAACTTTCCCTGGCGCACTGTAGTCCCATGCAGGTATAGGTCGTAGTACAGAAGTAGTGCATAGGATTCGTATGGAGTGACCAGGCCGTATGAGGGTTGTATGTCTAGACCTGAGCCCCGTTCTTGGTCCTGAATGAACGTGGATGGCACCATGTCGTGGCAGCAGAATTTCATATATAGCTGCTCTCCAAGTAAGGCATATCTGATCTCTCAGAGGTGATGCACTCGCAACGCCCAGACAACTGCCGACTACATATACCTAGCCATAGAAATTCAGAGAGGCAAGCGTCTCTGGTTGGATCTCATGCAAGAACTGTAATGGACTCTGTCACTGCATGTGAATCTGAAACCCTTCGAAATTCAGAAACGGAGGGATGATGAGCACCTGTTCTTTAATGTCTGACGTGATCAGGCCTAACATGACACCATAGACCCACAGTCCACAAAGGAATACACCTGCAGTGTTGTAGTTTCACAACTGGCATGGCTGAAAGGTCGCTGAGTTTTTGTGCTAAGGTTCATCATCGAGGCTGAATTTGACCTCATACAACCTTGCATGTGACGGAGTCTAAGAAAGAAGGGTTGCACACCATTGAGGACGAGTGCGGGAGCTGGCTCCTTTTCGCGAGAGACCGAAGACGGGGTCCGCAGAAGTGTGCAATATGTTTTGTACACGCATGCGAACCAGCTGTCTTTAGTTGCAACCCTCTTGTACATTGCTGAACAGAACACCAAAAATGGAGTAATGGCACACAGAATAAAGATAATTTTTTCTGGCGTCCCACCGCTGATGGCGGTATGAAATCTGTATGTAATAATGTCCGAAAATTTCAGGTCTTTCCGTGGCCTGCTACTTTCACTGGCACGAAAGTATGACCGTGTCGACCTGCAGCAGGACCACAAGGGTTTAAGGAATCTTCACCATCTCGTGCACTGTAAACAAAGCGATCTACATATATGCAGAAGCACTGAATGCTAAAATGTCAGGTAGAGGTGCACCCGGTCATGCAGTCATCGACCTTGCCTCCAACAGCTCGAGGTATCTGATGTTCGGCCTGTGCTGTTAAACGCTTGCTCCTACCAGAAGGCCAGGAGCCTGTGCTAGCATCACTGTCACCTTCTCTGGTTGTAGGGTGCCACAAAGGCGACGCTGTCATTTTGGCAATCGGCATGCGGACACCTTGAGGGACACAATTCGGGCTGGAAAGGATGATTGTCACCATGCAAGCGACACAAATGGATATCCTCTGCACAAATCAGCCCGAAATTGCGCATCGTTCACACAACAGCAGTGTTGCTGCTTGACTTTTGGGTAGACACTCTTCAGCAGAGATTGATGGCCATGCGTCTCACCTTCGTAACACTCAAAGCATGGTTTATTCTTGAACATACCTTCCAAAATGTGGACTTGATTAGAATCCTTAGCCCACATGCAAATCTATCATGCCAGCATGCGGGGCTGAAACCACTTGTGCCGGAGACGGCACAACATAAAACCTGCACATGCTCATGGTCCACGCCCCAAATCCTCGCCAAATTGCCTGAACAATTAGCAATCTCTCATAAAGAACATCACACATTCTTGCGTTTTCGAGTATTTGTGTGGCTCCGTGGCGGCCTCCTGATGTGTTTATAGCTTCCCTGGAGGCCTCGTGGAAGTCTCAAAGGTCTGTATTTCACCTGAGCACACCCTGTATACCTTTGCAACACTGCTCCAGTCATTTTTGCGACGCCCTTATAGACATTGTCATTGGCGCCCTCTTATCGGCAACCACGGCAACGAAGGTCGCAGCTTCCTTGTCCGTGTTAAAAAGCAACGATTGCGATCCAATTGAAACAGTGCAACGATTCTGACTGGAAGCAGTACATTGGACTTATGAATCTGACGCCTTACGCAAGCACAACTGCCGGGCACGTTCGCAGACGAGTAGCCAGCTGTAGCGATACTTTCGCCAGATCACGCCCATCCTAGCGCCGACTCTGCACATAAAGTACCACATCCTTCACAGCTGACGTATCTCAACCAGGAGGGTTCATCAATGTCAACTTGTTTGTCCCAGCTCCGGTAAATCATGCATTGGCCTGTGCTTGGCGTGAGGCAATGATCATTCAGACTGCTCAATGGCAGGTCCTAAGGTGACAACATGACGCCATTCTGAAAAAATCATCGCGATGCAATAGTTGGCTATTGGATAGTATGCACCTTCTGTGTGGACGGTGTAGCTTGACTCTTGTTGCGAGATTGCACCTGAGGGGGAAACTGCATCTTGCTTACAGTTAAACCAGGCTACAGCTGGGACTCGCAAAACATATAATCAGGCCGTGACTGTTGTCGCACAATCACAGGTAATCTAAACCCGCTATTACACTAGCATGGAGACGGTTCTGAATCTATGCTCATCATGTTAATCACATTAGTACGTTTCACGTACACATACTACTCTTGAATGCCCCATCCAGTCTCGGTCTCATTACATGTGAGCAGTGTCACTGGTGTGTTTGTGTAAAGTGTGAACATGCAGATAAACGAAACCTCTGTGATCGAATCTGGCAAAGGTACAGGAAGCAGACAGGCCATACACAAATTTGCACTGAACATTGCTCGATGAGTTTACCTACCCACTCAGCTCTCTGCTTGTTCATGCCATGGGTAGGCATATGAGATGTCACACGGCAGTCCAACATGAACTCTGATCAGCCAGACAACCCGCATTATTGATGGAGATCTTCAAAGCCCGACAGTCAACATGATCAAGGTCTGCACATACTATCATGGTTGCCAGCAGCATGATCCAGGCGTTCTGGCCCGTCATTTTTGTTTCTGTCTTGCACGAACATATTTGTTGTACAGTTGCTTCTGGCTCATGAAGAACCTGTCCGCCGGAGAAATATCATCAGGTAGCTTCTTGCGCTCCTGAAGGCAGGACTAGAAGTCAATAGGCCACGCCAACATAGCTATAGGTGTTGCCAGGAGCAGTACAATTTCACACCTTCGACTCAGCAATCAGCTTCGGCATGTTCTCCATATTCTTTGCAATGGCCTGTTGCTTCTTGACAGCCTCAATTTCATGTTTATGTCCTTTTGGCCACTTCTTTGGGTGGGCAATCGGCTTGAGTTGTGTTGGTGACAAGTGCTCAAAGCGCCATGCTCTGCAATACACAGCCCGGCTTGTGCTAATCATTGTAAACGTACATAGCTACACAATCGTGTTGAAAGCAAGCGAAGGGTCGTACTGCCCTTGCATGAGGTGTTCGCGTTTCAACTGTGCAATTTGGCGTCCACTGAGTGGTCTCTGCCTCCGTGTTCTTGCGTGGGGACCATATCCAACCGTAATGTTGAACCAAGAGAAAGCCTCTTCTCCCATGGCCGTCAGAATATTTCTTGCTCGTTGCGATCCACGCATCGTGCCTAATGAGCCGTTGCTTCCGTCGCATGCGGAGTCAAGCAAAACGCCGCCTGCGATATGGATACCAACGGCTTTTTGAGAGGAGACATACAGGAAGCTCTTGTGGATCCATGTTTTGAGTGGTATCAACGACCGCTGCGCGCATTGTACCCAAAATGTTGGAAGTCGTGCCGCAGTGGGCTCTACGCCACAGCAACAGTATATTGGCAGAAGGAGCGATCTCACGTCGGGCGTGACAGACCAAATGCTGATGCAACTGAAAACAGCGTACAAATCGATTCGCCCAATAATGTGATGTGAAACTTTATGTTCGCTACGCTTCCCTACACGTGCTTTGGCCGTGCATCGTTACCAGTCATAGTTGTGTATCGTGAGCTTCTGTGATGCCATGCCGTTGTTCATTGGAGATTAAGTTGTGCAGAAGCGAATGAACCCCTAGCCTGCACCTCGGGGCTTCCCAGTTGCTGACCGTGCTCGCTTATGTTGCAGTCTCAGTCGAGGTCCTAATTTAGCATGTGCAGATCACCGAAGCATCCTTCTCAATGTATAATGTCATGAGTTTATTGATAATTGACAACTGAATCACGTTGCGAGTCAGCTAAGTTTAAGCTGGCCATTGCATGTGAGCATGCCACAGAAGGAGGACGAACTGATCGACCTGCAGGCTCCGCAGGAGCTGACCGAGCAGCTGAGCATCGCATTGCAAAAAGCGTATTTGTGCCTCACTCTTGCAAAGACTTGTTTTCAGTACTTGGGGTTTGGTAAGTTCTCCTTTTGTGAAGGTCAATATTTTTTGCTGAAGGTGTAGAAGATGTACATGGCGCTCTTCAGCTCGTTTTGGCATTGCCAATGCAGGATGGCAGTGGTTGGCATGTCTCATACGCCTGATTTTGTTCAGCGCTCTTCTTTCTCCTGGCATCTTCTTGACATCTTTATTCTATTGCTTTTCAACACGGATACATCGCAACGTATGGTACAGCAGGGAGGTAATGGTGAATCCTGTGATGAGCCACGGGGCAGCCAGTGGCTGTGCTTGTGTCATACTGTTAGTTCTGAATCAGTTCCCCAATCCCAAACTTCTTGCTCGATGCCGTCTGTCTTTCGTCTGAAACCTGCCAGTGCCTTGGCCAGCGCAATCAGCTGTGACTTAGAGCTTGCCACTCTATGTTTTAATTGGCCATGGACGGGTCAAGAAATGCAGGCAAGAAACTTGCTGGACATATATGTTCCGTACCGACATCATTTTAAGAACGGCCGGCTTCCAGTGCTGATATATGTGACTGGCGGGGCATATATGATCGGTTACAAGGCCTGGGGCGCAGTTCTAGCGCGAAGATTGTCGCAGTGTGGTGTCATTACCTGCTGCCTTGACTATCGGAACTTCCCTCAGGTAAGCCGCATCGCACATCGGTGGCATACGTGCCAATCAATTGCTAGACAGGTCATGGAAATATTCCATGCTACATGCAAACGAAGTGGAACTCATTGACAATCATGCAGGCAAGTATAGATGACATGGTGGGGGATGTTCAACGTGGCATTGGCTGGGTACTTAATCGAATTGAGGGATTCGGTGGCGATAGTTCACAAGTGTATCTAATGGGACAATCCTGCGGTGGCCACCTAGCAGCATTGGCACTGATCTGGCAGTACCAAAACAGTGCTTCAATCTCTGCGTCAAATGGCCCTGTGCATTCGGAAATGTGGTCCTGGCAACCAAGCCAAATTCAGGTGAGGGTTGACTACAATAAGTGGGCGACGATGGCATGCAGATCCTGTGGGATAAATTAAATTGGGAATATGGAAGTGAATCTTACACCAATCCTGCAGCCCTGACAGTAAGGAACCGGCTTGCTGTGCTTACATGATTGTTCGGCTTAACTAGAAGATGTGGGGTGTATGAAGAGGGAGTAAGTCTTGTATACATATGCTACAACAGATTGCATGACATTTCAAATTCACTTCGTTAGACTGATACACGTAGACGCCTCTGAGCATGGCCAACACTACCTAGAGTACACTGAGAATGTTACAGCATGTGGGTCAAGATGTCTCCAGCGTGCTGTTTGTTTATGAGGATGTTCGAGGGTCATGCAAAGCACTGGGAATGCTGACAGCACACTGGACAGCTGCAGGGGTTTGTTGGTTTCTGCAGCCCTTACAATATTGAAGTCATGCAGCAGCATTTTCAGAAGCGTGGTTTAGCACCAAGGCTACTTCGTGGTATCTTTCAGCCCTCATTGTCCCTGGATACAGATCAGATCAGTTTTTCCAGAGTATGTCCTGTCTCTCATCTCAATTCAGGTTCAGCAAGGTATAATCTCCCACGTACAATGCTGCTACATGCATCAGACGATGTCTCGGTTCCATGTCAGGAAAGCGAAGAAATGGCACAGTGTGTTTTTAATTTCTGTTTGTGCATTTGTTGTTGCTGCCGTTTCACGTGGCATATTTTGTGCTGGCATAAGGCTGTTGAATATAGGTGTTTGAGACGCCATGGTATTGCAGTCGAGCTTAAGGTTTATCAATCAGCCACTCACACGTCAAAGCTAATCGAGGACCCGTTCAGAGGTGGAACTGACGATGTTGTTTCTGATGTTTTGCGCTTCATGCGCCTGAAGATCCCGGACAACGTGCAATTTTGGCCCCTGGTGCCTTTCCCATATATTATAACTGCTTTAGCAAACTGGGTGTGCCCATTCTAGTCCATTACTCCACGACCAGAGTTTTCACGCTGTCCAATCTGCTTTAGCGTATGATTTGGAGGCGACTTTGCTGGTTTTCTGTCAATTGGGATCTGTTGTTGACAAAGAGTGCACACAAGCGTTATGTTATGGTTCACACACACAACTGACACCTGAATTGGAATTCAATGATGTGATGATTGCGACTGCCATTGTGTATATGCTGCTGTCAAACTGTATTAAAGCAATGTTCAAGCCTGCAACTGTAGACGCTCATCTCGCTTCATTCTCAAGACAGCAAAATTCACACTGATGAATCATGAATCATATGTCACATGTGTACATGCCTAGCCTGTGATGGCCTCGTGTGTTCACCGATATTGTCTGCACCTTCACTTATCATCCACATCTACATTGGCACGCCTTTGATACGGCTTGATGTACGAAGCCTCAGGTTAACATACACAGTGGGGTCAATTCTCTCTTGCTTCATGTGCAAACATGAAGCAGGACCCGAGTGTACTGGAAATGAATAATCTTGGACACGAAGCACAGCTGGCACATCAACATCAGACCTTTAGGTAGGGTGAATGATAATGGCCAGCACAAGACCTATCTCTTCACCATGGCACACATTTGCTCGGCTCCTGCTCAGCTCGTGTTAGTATTCAAATTAGGAATTTATGCAACGACTTCTCCAGTCATTAACACAGTCTGAAGTTATTTTCCACATCACATCCGTACATAGCAACCATTAAGTAGAATTCATTGTCTAAATGCCATGCATACATACTTAGGATTCCTGTTAATTCGGACCAGAGAACAAGCGACCGTTGTTACATTTGCTTGGCCAGTATCATAAACTGAAAATGCAAGGCATGCAATTGATATAATACCGACCGTCTTGAAGACGACTACATGGGCGGCCTCTGCTGGCCACATGGACTGAAAATATGTATGCAGCTGTTTGTTCTGATGGCACGATACAGGTTGCCAAAATCATCAGAATTCTCGTTGTGGACACACAACCGGTGCAATAACGATCCAAACGTAAATGCAACAGCATGCCCATGCTGTTCCGGCTGTTGCCCATTGACTTCCTGACCCCTTGCTGACATCAAAATAGCCTGGTGTGCCCTCTAGTGTCCAGTTCGTCAAAACCTGCCAATATTTCTGATGACATCAATACGACTACAGTGCCGCTTGAGGCAATAGATGTCTCCGTAGCTGTGGCAGCCAATACTATTCACACAATACATCTGGTACAGGTGAAGAGCGCAGTCTCGTACCATAAGCATGAAGCATGTTGCGCTTGTGAATGAAACATAGAAGATCAATGTTGTAGCAGGCCTGCGCCTGTCGTTGTCAGTGTCGTTCAGGCCAAACACGTGATCAGTGTGATCGGATCCAGAGAACAAATTCCCATAGCTCGTGGCAGTCCTAAAGCAAGATATCAGCAGCGCAGCTAAAGTAATCACAAAGCTGAGCACCTGCAGTTAGGAAATGGGTTAAGCATGCTATCTACTTGCCCTAGTGGCACCTGTGTCAGCGGCACTGATGACTTCAAACGAGCTTGCAACAATTGCGTCAGGTGGGGTCGATCTGATACAGGACGGACCACCATCCATCGTGCTGCGCCAGTACCACTTGCTACCGATGAGCAATCGGAATCTGTTGCACCGCTGAACACACTGATTGAACAAAGATAAGTGACATAAGCCGTGGTCAATGCGGATGTCAAAAGTCCAGTGTCTGGTCTTCTGTGCTTTGCAAGTGACACCATGGTCATCATGACTGATAAAATCAGTGTCACCGTTACGATGATGAATCCACTATAGCAACTACTGGAGAACGGGAAAAAAATATACAGGAGTGTTGCAGCTGCTAGCGATCCCCCATACAATGATGCACTTGAAACCACCAGCATATACCTGCACTCATCCGCTGACAGCAGCGCCTGCATGTACGGGGTACTTGCAAACTACACAAGGCTCGGGTGAATTATATACAGCATCACATAAGCACAGTACCTCATTGATAATGAATATAGCATCCAATAGCACCTGCATGACACTGTGCGATTAATTTCCAGATGTATGCGAATAAGTCAGGGCGAGAATGCTGAGTTACATTGCATACCACAACTTGCATTAGGAGGTATACGCAGGCCAAGAACCGAGCAGTCTGAAAGTAGGCGTAAAAAACTCGATAGTCAATGCCCAAAAACACGATGATACACAGGATTATGAATCCAAGGATTTTCAAGGTGAACAGCTCTGCATGGCACAGTTCATCATATTGAGGAGGTGTATTGATCCACAGCGAGCTTTCTGTATCACTCTTGATCATCACAATAGTAATCACAATAGTGCCGCTCTAAAGCATGAAGAGTTCACCTGAATGCACAGCACAAACGGCCTCTTCAACACGGTCGTGATCTTTCCCAAAGATTGTAGCGGCCGCGCAGACGGCAATTATGTGCAGGAAAAAGAAAAGGAACGTTGCAAACGACATGCGAAGGACAGCTTCTTTCCGTAGACATTCAACTTCATCTGGTGCATTGTTACACGCACTGAAAGGTGCAAAAGAGTCAAAAGATGTCCCATGACGTCTACAGACCCAGGTAAAAGCGGTAGCAGAAGCCAAGATCGCTAAATATTTGAATTGTGCTGCTTTGTATCCACCCACACCCAAGCCAGCCCATCTCAGCCAAGGATTTGGCCGGTCGTTAAACAATGCATGGACCATGTTGACATCACAATATCATGAATCCACTGTGTTGGAGCTCTTTCCACCTCTCAAGACCTGGACGTGGAGCACTCCATGTGCACAGTGATGAGGAACTGTAGTGCACCGCTGACCCTGGCAAAGGCCTGCTTATATCCAAGTTGCCAGCGTTCGCGGGGCAACCATCGATAGACGTTTGACTCAAATTTACAAGACCATTCTCTAGGCTACACTACACAGCGTCGGATTCAGAACTTGAAATTCCTGTGCCCCTCTTTCGCTGTGAATACTTCGGCATGCAGCGTTCTGACATCCTGTGCCCGAGACATCCAAAGAATCCCTGAGCAAAAAAGTCACACCATGGCCATTGCTGATAGCATTTGTTGCGCTGTCAAAGCCATAATCTGCGGCTGGTGCTCACGCGATTTGCCCGCCCGCGTGAAAGTTTTGTAGTACACCCCGCGTAACCACGGTGCGGCATGTAAGCTTATAAACGTGGCTACAGGTGACAAGATTGCCGTGGTCAAAATGTCTCAGCTCTGGAAGTTTCGATGTCCCAGCTCAACGTGAGGTTGGACAGCACGCTGCATCACCCAGAGTCCAGACGCTTTCTGTGTTTAAGAACATTAAGTAAAGGCATGGACGTTTACCCGCTTGATCGTTGTGCTTCATGCCTGGTGTAACCTGCACTTAGGAGCGTTGCGCGAACACTTGAGAGTCAGCTCAAAACATTGCGTTGCGCGTATTCTGATCCCCCGCCGCTTCAGTAGACCTGGTCAATATGAGTGTTGCTGGTCTAGACGTGGGAAATTGCACCTCGTGTGTTGCCCTGGCGCGCAAGCGAGGCGTAGATGTGATCATGAACTCAGAGAGTAAGCGAGAGACTCCTGCCATCGTATCGTACGGTGACAAGATGAGATTTGTTGGTGTTGACGGCGCAGCTCGAATGATGATGAACGTCAAGAACACTGTCGTACAAGTCAAGCGGCTCATCGGGCGCAAGTTTCAGGATCCCGTCGTCCAGCAGGATATTAACGACATGATGTTTAAAGTGACAGAAGCGGCAGACGGAAACTGCTTGATCTCCGTGATGTATCTGAATGAGCACAGGACGCTGTCTCCAGAGCAAGTCATGACCAGCTTGCTGAAGGACTTGAAGTCCACTGCAGAGGCCGATCAAGGCTCCGCAATCACAGATTGCGTTGTTGCTGTTCCAGCGTACTTTTCGGAATCTGAGCGCCGTGCCATGTTGACGTCCGCCGATGTCGCCGGACTGAAGTGCTTGCGGCTGATGAATGAGCTGACAGCTGCTGCCCTGAACTGGGGAATTTTCAAACCCGACCTTCCTGAAGATCAACCTCTTAATGTTGCATTCGTAGACGTGGGGCATTCGTCTCTGCAGGTGCGTCTCCGTGTCTCTTCCTTCCAGTACATGTGATCAGGATGGAAGTATCCAGAAGGCGTTGTGTCTGGCCATCTAACGTGCACGGATCGAAACTTTTCAACTCCAAAGGTTCTTTAACCGTGGTTATTGAACAGGTATGCATTGTCGCCTTCATGAAGGCTCAGATGGAGGTGAAGGCACATGCCTGGGATCGTTCCCTGGGTGGCCGCAACCTGGATGCAGTCCTAGTTGCGCACTTTGGTGCCGAATTCAAGTCTAAGACAGGTCTCGACATTGCGGAAAATCCAAAAGCGGGTTTTCGAATGAAAACTCAAGTTGAGAAGAGCAGGCAAATTCTTACAACCGGTCCACAGGCCCCGATCTCAGTGGAGTGCCTTATGGAAGATACAGACTTCAGGTGTTTAAACTCCCACGCACTGAGATTATGCTGATCTGCTGTTTGGAAAGCTCGGACAGTTCTCTTGCTGTTCTTTGTTGACTGTCTGGTCGGTGCACAATCCCGTATATGCTCCCATGCACCGTGGTCCTTTGACCATTAGTAAAACTGGTGTTAATGATCAAGTCATCCTGTAGGTCTGAGATCACACTTGAAGTATTTGAGCAGCTTGCAGCTCCCGTGCTTGAGCGTGTGCTCAAGCCATGCGCAGATGCTCTGAGTACTGCTGGCCTTACAGTCGAGCAGATATCCAGCGTAGAAATGGTTGGATGCGCATCACGCACACCAGCAATTGTTCGTAAGGTGGCGGACTTTTTCAAGCAAGAACCAAAAAGGTGTGTACAGCTGATGCAGGTGGGACATTGGGCATTAATAGCCTTGTCTAGGAAATGGCCAGGTTGCAACAGTATTCGCACATGACGTATTGCTTTGCCGATGGATTTACTCAGATTGCTTTTTGCGCTGCAGAACCATGAACAGCAAAGAATGCGTTTCTCGGGGCTGCTCCCTTCAGGCAGCCATGTTGTCTCCAATCTTCCAGGTCCGGCACTTTGATGTGAAGGATCTCTATCCGTTCAAGGTCAACATTTCCTGGGAGAAGGACGGCGCGTCTACAACGAGTCAATTGTTTGGGACGGTCCTGAAGGACGGTAATGCAGCTCCTCAATTTCTTCCATGTGTCAAGAATGTTGCATTTATGAAGACTGAACCTTTCTCCATTCAAGCAACGTACAGTGATGACAGTGACATTGGTGGGGTACGGCATTCGGGCCCTCTCGCAGTTCTTCGTTTTCAATCTGGAGCATCAGTACCATTTTACTGAGGTCGATGCAACTATCCCTACAGTAGTGAGAGCCATTCTAGAACAAGCGTATGGTAATACTCATGCTTCTCACGTTTGTGTCACTGCGTTCAGGCCTCCAAGGACATTGCAAGTTTCAACATCACCGAATCCCACAAGGCTCCAGACGGTGCAACGAGTCTGTCATGCAAGGTTTCGTTTGAGCTGGATCTGCATGGCCTGGTTCGCTGTACTCAAGCGGTGCATTGCCATAAAGTTGAAGTGGAGGAACTTGCCCCTGTGGATACAACCGCTGCAGCCGCACCTACTGCTGAAGCAGCAACAGTGGTAGACGGAGACAATGCTGCAACAGCGATGGATGCTGATGCACCTGCTGATGCCAAGCCCACATTGAAGAAAACCAAGAAGGTGCATTTACCACTCCCGCGGAACACCCAGAATTGAACGTTGCACCAAAAACCTTACACTGATGTCCCTCACAGCTTCCAGGGTTCTTGACCTAGTCGATGCAAGCACGAACAAATCAGTGCAAATGCCGCTCCACAAATTGAATTACCAGAACACGCGATGGCATGATGCTACGAGCTGCTATGTACATTCTGTTATGTTTTCTTTGAAGCCAACTCTTTATGTCTTTACAGGTGTCCAAGGAAGTAGGTGTCACGCAAACGTTTCATGTGGACCTGGTTTCAGAGACCAAGCACAGGCTGCTAGAGGAGGAAGGCCAGATGGCTGCAGCCGACTCTCTGCAGCGTGCCACTGACGAGGCCAAGAATGCTTTGGAGGAATATGTGTACATGTTGCGCTCGAAGGTCCAGAGCGAATGTGCTGATTTTGTCAAACCGGATGAACGCGACTCTTTAGTTGCTCAACTCAATGCGATGGAGGAATGGCTGTATGAAGATGGGGAAGATGAGAAAAAGTCGGTGCGCTCATAATTGCCTACTTGAAAGTTCAAGCATTCGTCTGTGACTTGCACTGCAGTGATGTGACAGTTGTGAGACACAGCACAAATAACAAGTTGCTGATATTTTGCTTTTTGCCTGTAATCTGAACGCATGAGAGCATGACTGAGTCGATAGCCTAGACCAAAGCATGCAACTGAATCTAACATGATCTGTTTTGGCCTAAATCTAACGGAAAGAATTGTGCGCAGGTGTATGAGGCAAAACACAATGAACTCAAGCAGAAAGGTGACCCAATTCTGCTCAGATTCAATGAGGCGAGCACAAGGGACCAAGCAATTCAATCGCTGTCCAACGCGTGCCAGCATGGGCTGGAGTGGGTCAAGACCACAGACCCAAAGTATGCACACATTGAAGCAGGCGATCGCGAGACTGTCAAGGCCGAGTGCACCGCCGCTCTTTCATGGCTAGAGGGCAAAGCGTCCGCGCAATCGGCACTATCCAAGGTCGACCCACCTGCAGTTCTCACACACGAGTTGATTCAGCGGAAGCAGACTTTGGATACCATCGTGCATCCAATCGTGAACAGGCCTGCCCCCCCACCACCAAAGCCCGAGCCGGAAGTGAAGGTAGTGGCAGAAGCTGAGAAGACTGGTGGGCCAGCACCGATGGAAGAAGACGCACCTTCTGATGCAACAGCTGCCCTAGACACAAGCAAAAGCAATGATGCTGATACACAACCCATGGAAGAACCATAGTGCTCTGTCGCGCTCGACTTCGGTTCATCGTTATCGCACGATTCAAGGCTTTGAGGAGAAAGGTGTTGCTGTGAGAATCTTGGTTGTGGTGTGCATGTGGGACGCGGGTGTGCTTGGGTGCTGTTCAAGTTGAACTGGTAATTTGCAGGACACACAGAGGTATGTATATGCTCTCACACGATGTGAATGTCTGACACAAATTCTGATTTGACCAAATGATAATGCTTTTGGTTAGTGAAGGCTAAGATTTCGCATTCGACGGTGTACGTCTGATCACAATAGACCAAGGCCGGTTCAGCGAGTGACACCATAGGAATCCTTTGGACATGCTTACCTTCGTTCGACCGTACCTTGTCCTCTGGCAAGGCCACGCGACTTGCCGGAGTTGATGTTCGCGTTTCCAGGGACCTGAGCCACGACTACCCGCGAGCGCTTCAAAGGCACACGTATGGGCAGGGTGATCAAAAATGCGGAGCATGTGTGGGTCGAAGCCCCAGTAACCCACAGGTGAATCACAAGTCGTTGAGCCGTTTTCAGGATACTGAAACGTCTGTGGCGGATACAAATTGTCACATGAAGTTAACTTTACGAACAAGGCGGAACAGGCCATGGTCAAGAGTATGTCCACAGCTAGTTTAACATGTATCAGCCGAGCAGCCACACTCGGAAGCAATCAGCCGGTTTTGGGTGACAACAGATAGCTGCATTGTTCTGTCTACAGTGGACTTAATCCATGGTGGATCCAAGAGCCACTCACTTGCTGTGTGCATTCGCCTCAACTCGGACCCGGTGTACATACGCTATAACACATATGCTTGTTTGAATTTGCATACAGCTGATACCGTACGTACATGTGTGTGTTGATGGCCTGTTGCTTCGTGACAGCATGGCTCTGTGTATCCGTGCCGAAAAGAACAAGCGCGCGACGGATGCAAAAAGAAAACTAGGCATCTAATTAGTTTCATATTGCATTGATGTTTTTTCCAAGCCAGGGCGTCATCTGAGACGCCAGGCCGTTCGTTGTTACGTTGCCTAGCTTGTCAGAATGCGCCAAAAGAACCCAAGCGC
>JAUMHO010002564.1:0-17058 GCA_032360965.1 Ulva armoricana | reverse complement strand
CCATCCATCTGGTTGCATGAGTAATATCTGGTTAATCCAAAACTGTTTCGGCACCGAATGTGATTGCAAACCACAGAGGAGTTTCAGCAGGCTGCCGGTGTCGTGTATGTCTTCCCTGCTTGCAGCTGGGGCGGACACTGGTGCACCCTACTGGGTTGGCGATCTGATAACGGGGACCAGGAGCACTTGGGACCGCGGTGCCTTCATGCATGTGGCGTGCCGACAGCTGGCAGAGTGGCTGCATGACATGCTGCTGCCGTCAGCATTCCTGGAGGGCAGAACGGTGTCTGAGTTTTGAGGCTCTACCTCTGAGGCATGGGCGCCTTTGCCATCATGCACTGTTTCAAAGTTGTACTGCATGCAATCGACCGGTGCAGTTTAATTGGGCCGTGACTGACATGTACTGTCGTGTGAGAGTGTGGACCGTGCTGTAATGTTGGCTGCTTTGTTGCTGGGCTATGGGCACTGATGTCGGGTCGCATGCTGCAGGTTGTGGGCGCGTAGGTGAGGGCTGGGGTCAGTACTCCTGAGCAGCATGGCGAGGTCCAAGGCGCCGTTTGGCTGAGTTTGCTAGAAAGCATCTTTTCTTGTGGTGCCTTACTGCAGTGCCCTGTTGCGGGACATGATTTCATCATTGCCACGGGATAGGTCACACAGGGGAGCTGGTTTTGTGCGATGTCGCCATGGCCTTCCTTGATTTGCTTAGCTGGATGTTTGTGGAAGCATGACCCGTGTTCTACGGGTCATTTTACATGCATGGGGACATCTGTACCAGTGGTTGCGGATCGACTCCGTCCACCCGTCATGAGGGATGGTGACTCTCGCTCTCTCTGTAACTCAATTCGACAAACTGAGAGTGGTCTGCGCTGGTGATCACAACACGCGTCCGGGTGGTACTTCCCACCTTAACACACAAGACATTGCGCACCGACCCCCATCAACTTTACAGCAGCCTATGATACAGTTGGGGGATAATTTAGCTGTGATGTCGACGCGTTCGCCCGTACTCGCCCCGTCACTGCTGGACAGGCATGTGTAGACACACTACCCGTCATGATGCGGTGCTGTTTCCTTCCATCTAAAGACATCTGAGAGGAGGACGAATGATTGGAGATTTCTACGCTAGCATAATGTAATTTCGACCGGAACAGTGCCAACGCTCAACACAGCTCAGGATGCCACCTGCTCTCAGAGCTACCGCATCTTCATGCGGCACGAGTCCTGAGGGAATTCAAATCAAGCACTTATTGAGCATTGGCCACGGCTTGAAGGAGGACAGCCGGGCACTATCCACATCCTGCCTGGGGCGTGCATTTGAAGTGCGCAGCGACACTTGAGCACTGTGACCACTGTATGCCGCAATGCCCAGAATGCAACAGTATGGTATCCCAGATATTGAGTACTTATACACAAAAATCTGTGAGATCACGGGTTGTGCATCCCTGGTGTGCTTGAACTGTGATGACCTCATATGCAGCTAGCAAGTGAGACAGGCTTCAAGATCACACGATCTGAAGTCCGCAGAAGCTGTAAGTCTTGCTCCACCAGCAACACCGATGCAGAATGCACGCAAGTGGTTTTGAGTGCAAGACAAGTCAACCGGCGAAAAGCCAGGGCATCCAGCCGCATAAAAGTGCAGGCCCTAGCACCGGCGCAGGCACAGGCAATGATGTCACGGTACAGCAGCAACACTCTACTAGTTCAGAGGTGCCAGGTGGGGCCGTTGATTTGTTTGTGACAGGATGTCTGTACCTCCATCACAGTGGTCACCTGCTGCCATGAATAGACATCGTGCACGTATGCAGGCCTGTGGCAGAAGTTCTACTTGGGCACACCCTGGAGGGAAGAGCGTGCAGGTGCAGGGACATACCTGATGTAGTTGCATGTTGCAAAATACGCCGAGACAACGTTTCAGTGTGGGTGGGTTTGCAGGGGGGACAGAAAACACATGTTCGACCGGAGCCAACACAGCCGGTCCTTCACAAATCTGGTTCAGCAGGCCCTACATCCCAAAATGCCTCCAAAGCTGATCAGAAACCTGTGCTCGGAACTCTGTCGACCACATTGACAGGCTTACAGCCAACACAGGTTGCTGCATTTTCGCCAATAGACCAAACCGTCCAGTCCCATGTGCCTAGAGAAGTCGACACGTTTACTGGCATGTCACCGGTGAAAGTGGAAACACAGCAGCATCAAGACGGCAAAGTCGCGCTGCAGAGACACACTGCAGCCAGTGCTGCAACAATCCAATCAACGTTACACAATGACCGCAGCATAGAGGAGCAGTTGGCCGCTCCAGTCTACAAGCCAGCTTCGGCCAATACTGGGTGCCAAGGTAGCAGCAAACTTGCCAACGATGCTTTCGCCCCTGTGCAGCAGGAGCGTCATCAGCTTGACCAGGACACAGCGGTGCTGACAGGACAGGCTGCGAAGAAGAAGAAGAAGAAGAAGCCAACGCAGCAGCATGCGGGTGTGGGTGTTCGAGTAGGTGGTACTGGCGCACATGTAGATTCAAAGAGCACTGCAACCGCAGCCCACGACACGAGCAGTGGACGAGCTCCTGCCGAAGCTCCCACCCATAAATCCCGTATCAACAAGGAGCAGAGTCCATCGGCCTACATGGATAAACTTCGCGCGAAGCTTCAAGGTGTGAACAAGATTACATGTACCCCTAAAGGTATCAACAAGGAAGCTAAGAAGAAGAAGAAAACCAGGTCTCAATGACGTTTGTCACAGGAGGGGGTTGAGGGGAGTAGCACGTGTCTCTGCACCCTCTGCAGTGGTGGCTATCTAAGAAAGCTGCTGGGGTCTAGGCAAAAGTTCATACTGGCTAGATGACAGACGCAGCATACAGGTGGGCCTCAACCTATGGAGACGGTGCGTCCAGGGCATCAATGACTTGTTGCAGCGTTTGTTGTAACATGTCAAGCTGCTGTGTGCAACGCTCCGCGTCTGCTGCCCTGAGTGCAACATCTAGTTGCTCCAATGATGCTATCGAATCAGTTGCCATCTGCAGGAATGGACCATCAGGCGATGAGGTTGATTCTGGTGAGTGTGGACCAATCGCATAAGTTGGTGTGTGCCGTATTGATATGTGGGACCCACCTGTTCAGTGATGTAAAGGTCCTGTGCATCCCTGAGGTCCTTCCGCAAGGTTGACGCGGCTCCCTCCCGCAGCTGTAACCGAGCGGAATTGAATTGCTTGAGCTGCACTAACCTGCCTACGCGATTGAACTGCTCTCTAGCGGCCTGTCGTGCACAGGTGTTCTCAACTCCCGTTTCAATGTTTCGCCTGGTGGTGTGGGTGAATCGTTGACATATGCAATCTCCATATGTTCAGATTTCGCACTTGGATACGCGCGAGTCGCGAAGCCGAAGGGCTTGTTATTTCTTGAGATATCTGATCATCTTTGAGCTGCCCCAATTGTTTCAGTATCGCGTCATTAGACGCTAAAGCAGGCGAACTAAAGCTCAACGTCAACAAGGAGGTAAAGATCACAGCCATATATCTAGATCCATTTGGTCGAGCATTCTCAAGGCTACTCTGCGTCCAGTGATTCGCTGAATCTGGTTTTAAACACCGCTGCCCAGGCACAGACCTCAACCGACGTGCCCCGCACAGGCCCTCGACATGTGGCATGGCTATGTACGAATAAGATACGATGAGCGCACCAAGCAAATACGGCAACACCAACAATTCTATACCTGGCATCTCTTTGCCTGCTGGGTTGACAATTGCCGGCGCTCAGGTTGCCCAGTCGTTCAAATGAACCAGCCCCGCACGCCACAACCCTCATCAAGTCGTGCCGTTTGCGCAGACGCGGAGGTGGGCCACGCAACGGTCGAAGGGATAGGCAAAAAATTCAGCTAAGATGATGTTTGTTCGCAGTGCTTCAGGTCTTGACAAACGCTCAAGGCGATCTTGTCGCACTGCGATTGTTGCGCTTGATTATGGCAGCCAGCACAGCCTGCGGCCTTTTCAGGCCTGGATCACAAGCTCGTCTATGTAGACGCCCATTGGAATTATCTCGGGGGCGACAACGTAAACCATCTACTCCTGATTCCTCATGGGGTGCGTTGCTGCGCTGCTCCATGTGTTTGCCGTCGTTAGCCAGGCAGTGGGGCTGTAGACAATGCCGAAGCGGGAACAGTGATGAGTTATTATGAATCAAGGTATTGTGGTATGTGTAGGGGGGTCCAAAAGCTCCCTGCGTATCCGCCATGAAAACGACGTGCGCTATCTACCTATATCTCTGCTGTACCATGCCAGGGCCATGCAGGGCCATGAATTGCGCAGCCCTTGCGTTGGTATAGCGATGCAGTGATTGTGCAGGTCTGTCTAACAGCCTCAATCTCCGATAGTAACTACACTGACAAGCCCATCCCAAATGCTTTCTGGAGAGCCTTCAGCGCTTTGATTTATTTGATACCAGCCATGGACACCATCCAGCTCGGCGTGACCACATATGGAATCGTTCCACAGACTCTGATGCTGTTCGAAATTGGAGGTGTGTATACTATCCCTACATGTCACAGGTGGTGTGAAGTATAGACAACCATGTCATGGCTGCATGATCACGAAAGTCAACGTGTGTTATCCCGGGCCAGATTGTCTTAGTTGCTTCAGCTCAACTCTTATGTTTTATATGCAGGGCGGTACATTGAGTATTACTGGGGCCACCAAATGGTTCCACTCGTGCTTTTCTTCCTTGTGTTCCTTGCGATTGTGAAGAACAAGAGACTGCACCACTTTGTTCGTTTTAATGCAATGCAAGCGATGATGCTGGACATCCTGATCATGCTGCCTACTGTTGTCAATGCTTACATTCCTGCAGAGCTGTTCTGGACGGTGCTTGGCATGGGCTTCACCTCTATTTGCTTCATGGGTATGTTTATTGCGTTGACTTACGCAGTCACTTTTACGCTGGCTGGGAAGTATGCGGACATCCCGTTTGTGTCGGATTCCGTGTATATGCAAGTGTACCAGATAGAGTTTTTGTAAATTGCCTTGCTACACACTAGCCTGATGTGACTGTCTGTCTGCCGAGTCTGAAAGTACCCGTTCCACCAATGGCATACAAGTCATTCGAATTGGTTACTTGTCGCTGGAGCTCTGAGTGTAGCACAGGTTTCTCTGCACAAATGATGTGAAACACATGAGTATACACTGTAAGCAATGTCAGCAAAGCCTGGGTGGATCCAGACGAAGGCGATCGGGACATGCGTCACAATTCAGATGAGTTGAAATTTGTAAAATGGCTTTCTCGAACAGCAACAGGCAAAGCCGTCCAGATGCTACCTTGGCCGCTCCATCAAAGGTCACAGCAGAACAGTAGGAGCCACGCTCATGCATGGTCATAATGTCGATGTCAGCAAGTGTGGATTCTCTGCAGGCGAATCCGTGTCCAAGTACTGCTACTCAATTTTATAATACGACATTAATGCGTGCCTGATCATAATGCAGTTGGTAGCTTGCTTTAGTTCGCGTAGGAATCATAGCCAGACGGCATCTACTGCGTAGTTACCTGTCGAGATCACGCGCGTCCGGGGCAGGAATACATATGCTACCGATCCAGTCATTTTCAGTTGCTGCTGCTCAGATCGACCAGGGACATGCATACTTTCTATGAGCTCGTACGGTCGTATCTTGGGGAGGAAGACATTGACACAGCCATTGTGGACTATCTGGTGAATATCGCTGGAGATGTTGAGGATGAGGCAATGTCCGTCGATGACTACGTTGACCTTGTGAGCTTTTCCAAGCTCCTATGCTGAAGCTTGGTGTCCATTCAACCAGTGCACATGGTAACAACGGTGTACAAGGCTGAAAAGATCGCCGTGGCCATCTTGCAGGTGCTTCTCATGGCACCAGAATCCCAACTACACGCCGCTGGGAGAGATTATATCACAAAGACGCTGCGGGATATGTTGGACCAGGTAGGTGTGTATCACAGGCAGGTGAGTGGCCTCTAACAACCTGTCTGCCCAGTTTGACAGCGACTACAAACACAGGCAAGCAAACGAAATGGAACTGGCGATGTAAGTTCTCAGGCCAATGAAGCCGAGGCTAGCGTGGAGAAGGCTGGACCCATGCGGCTGTCAAAGTTGCTGCACCAATCAAGAACCCAAGACAAGACCGAGCATACAGCACTAGGCACAGAAGGACTGCGGAGTGCCTCTTCAGACCTAGTTCAACTTTCAGAAATCACTGGAAACTGTTTGACAGATGGGTACTTAGAGCACATTTTGTGCCAGACAGCAGGTAACGTGCAGGTGTGGTGACTTGCTGTCATGGTGCTACCGTTGTACATAACATTGCCCGAAACATCCTCGACGACGTTCCTGCGCTGACAGAATGGGTCCATGTGCATCAAGTCTTTCTGGTGTGCAGGCAGCCGCTTGTTGGCTGATTGAGCAGCAAGACGTGATGCGACTCGAGGCCGAATGGGTGGCTGACAGAGAGAAAAAAAACGCCGCAGTCAAGCAGAAACAGCAAGTAGATGCAAGAGACAAGCAAGAGCTGAAGAAACTGATTGTGAACCAATTTGCATTTGCTGAGGAGAGGCAGCGAACCACCCGGCCAAATGCTGCCATACCCTGGGGCAATGCCAAAGGTGTCATGCAAGCTGACCCTCCACAGGCAAGCATCGCAACTACTGCTCAATGTATCATGTCCGACCAGACGTGGGCTTGGTATAATCGCTCTGTCTGTGCAGATTCGGTATCGAGATGGTATGAAAGTTACATCACGAGGTGAGAAGCACATCCTGATATCCGAGCCAGAATGGGATGGTGGCAGCAGAGGGAAAGTTTTCACCAAGGGTAAGCGGGGAAAAGGATATTCTTGATGGATTACCCAAGATTTTGCATCTTGACGAATGGTTACGACTGCAGTAGTTTTTCTGTAACCCTGCACGTGGCACCGGTGGCTACTTGATATTCACACTGAGCGAGTACGCATGACAACATCCAGACCCGAAATCGGACCACATTACATTAGCTCCAACATCAACCGCAGGTGTGGTCAAGTGCTAGAGGGCAGCTGTGCGCAAGGATGTGAAACTGCACCAGGGTTGTTTCAACTACATTCTACCCCCGGGGAGGGGATGAGCACACATCATGCACACTCTCCCTGAACAGCCCAGCCCCTCTGTTTATGATGATTGGCCTGAATCTCAAGCCCGGAAGGTCTTGATCATGGTGTTCAACTTGGCCTTGGAGCGAGCATACTGCTTGTCATTTGCAGACAGGCAGAAGAGCAACGCCAAATCACCCTTGACTGTGCACGCGGTGAGTGTGTGAGGTCCGTTGGTTCCGTACGTTGCATAAACCTGCATGTTGAGAGATTATGTACACCGGGTGAACACCATCTATTGACTGGGTCAGAACAGATGCTTGTACCGCCTTGGGAAGTCTGTCATTCACGCATTCACTTGCGTTGGCCTTGCTCAGTCCATGCACAGGACACACTGCCGCGACACGAAAGACTGTCACTAAATTCCACAACACCATGCAAGGAGGCTCATGGCAGGCATCACCAGATGTGGCATTGGCTGGCCACCTGGCCTGTTGCCAGGCATGTACCTGTGCTCATGCAGCAACACGAAGTCAATGCTGCAGGATGATGAGTACGTACGTCATAGTAGTAGTATGTTAGGCCGTCATCCAGTGTCTTGGCCGACATGTCGACCACGTCCTCCAAATCAAGGTATGTACCTGTAATGAAGGGACCAACAGATGCAACGAAGGCTTCAGGGGTCCCGATATCCTCGATTATTGCGTTTTTCTTGTTTGTCAATCGCACCAGTGGTGCCACCAATACCTGCACTGAGGCTGCAGTTGATGGACGATATGCAAACATGCCACACATGCGGCTGAGGAGTTTCTGAGGCTGCTATGGAGTAAACACGTTCTTTGATCAGCATGGGTTGACCTACTGAAATGCATGCTTCGATGGGCACGTTCTTGCTGAACAGATCTTGTGCCTGGGCTTGCCAGGAACACCCCATCCCCCAAGACATGAAGCGATCTCTCCAGGCACAGAAACAACAATCCAGCCGACAAGCCAACACGAGCAAGAGCATGTTTTAGTATGAGGGGAAAGCAAGGCTAGGGTCTGTCCAAGGCTGCGTACTTGTGCCTTCCCCTCCATGTCATTGGCAAATATCACCTCTGTCCATGGCTCAGCGCACCTTGGTTGGCAATAGTTTCCTGCAGACACATTTATGTTTTAAGACATACAGTTAGTTTACATGGCGTCGTTCTTTGAAGGGCATGCTTGCTCCCAAGCTGCTCCAACTCCAACATGACATCTAGTTTGCGGCTGAGTGCAGTCTGATCTAATACGCTAGGGATCATACCGGATGCGATGTTCGCTACTTTCTTCTCTGACCATGAAGGTGGAATTGCAAACCGGTAAGGATTTGCCCGGTCTACTGTTCCAGCACGGATGGCAGGAGTCTTGGATTTGTCAGGCACGAAGAGGACAAAATCTTCCACACCGGCTGACGGCAAATAGCTCCCTACATCAGTTCCCGCCAGTGCAGGTTTTTCTTGGAGAATCAATGGTAATGATGCCGTTGCCAGCAGTGCCGCCCGCCTGGACGCAGCAGCTTGGCCCGGAGACTCTGGGTGGGCCCTGGCCACAGCGCCCCGACGAGAGCATCCCGAAGCAAACGCTCGCGATGAAGTTGCCTACAACACAATCAAGCCATTTCAGCAAATATTTATGCACCATCTTCATAAGCTTGCATAGCTGAGCTCGTCTCAGAGCTTGTGCGGCTGGTGCTACTGATCCTGTCAGGTTATTTCGCCTTCCGGTATGTCCGACCACCAGCACGTCAGCCAGAAGCCGGGATTCATCATTCTCACTCCAGGCAGTGGTTTTGACATCGCACCATGATAGATTCAAGGGGCGGAGAGCTGAGCTGTGTGCAGAGGAATCTCGGTCTTGCCCTGCCGAAACGCAATTCATGTACCACGAACAGTTTACTCGTCAAGTTCACGAGCTCCTATCCTCACGTTCAATATGACGGAGGGGCTACGTGCGCCGCTGCCCGGATGGGCGCTTCTTGCGATTTGCGCCTTCACGGCCAGGACTGCGGAGCCACCGTGACCACACCCATTGTGTCTAATTCGCGCCAATTCGGAATCCCGGTGCACAGGTGTGGCTGCGGAAACATGCACAGCAATGTAAATTGTACAAAGTGTGGTGGAATATTCAGATCTCATAGTGCGATTGAGGTCGTCACTGAGAAAAGAAACGACAGAGTTTGTGGGCAAGAGTCGTTGACTGGCACGCACCTCCTCCGGGAACGGCAGACATGGGGACCGCTGTAATCTGCATTGACATGCAAAACGACTTCTGTCTACCGGATGCAGCGTTGTTTGTCAAGGAGTCTCCAGCCTGCATCCCAAAGTGCCAGCAGCTCATTGAAGGAGCCAGGCAACGTGGTGTTCCTGTCATATGGGTCATCAGGGAACATGAGCCCGATGGTGCGGCCACATCATGCTTTCTCCGTCGTTACTGGCACAATGCTGCAAGGTGTTCAACGGCCTTGGCCTGTTTTATCCATCCGCTGTGCTACCTTTAGCGAAGTTCATGTATTCACATCATGTAGGTGTGGATGTGGAGCATACCCGTCAGCATCTGTACCATGGTGGGAAAGGACCCACTCTACATGGATCACCAGGAGCACAGGTTGTTGCAGAGCTGCAGCCACTGCAGTCTGAGATCGTCATTATCAAGAAGCGCTTCAGTCCATTCTTCAACACACCATTGGATGGCATTCTTCGAAGGCGCGCCACGTTCGGTCTCTGCACACAAATGTGATCCTTCACGCCTGCACATGAAAGATATGTCATCCTTCTGCACTAGCATAACCTCCTCTGTTGTGCTCACCACATTGCTCTGTCCCAGACACAGTCCATTCCCGAGGAATCTACACATGCCATACGGCAGTCGATGATTATCTGCACCCATGAAGCATGTGCTCTGTTTTGTACCTCACAGCTGGCAGCAACACCACTTTGACTGCTGCATGTGCCGTCAAATCTTGCTTTGTCTGGGCAGCCGCGGGTAAGCGCACAACACTGGCAAACCAGGTAGATCCAAACTGGAGGCTGCACACTCCAGTGGCCTGTGCAGGAGAGGTATCCAGCACTTGCTTGTCTGTGGGGTTCAGACTCCAAACTGCATTCGGGCTTGCGCTTACGATGGAATCTGCCTGGACTACCACGTGACAGTGTCCTCAGATGCCACCGCCTCAGCTAGTCAAGCAGTGCAGCAAGCTAACCTTCACGGTGTGCACCTGCCGCCTGTCAGTCTCCCACTTTCACTTGCCACTCGCAGTTTCACTTGCCCCAAGTGCCACTGCGCTCAGGAAGTCTCTCAGAGCATGCAGATATGTCAAATGTGGGCATCAAGATTTCCACCACGCAAGAAATCCTTTCAGGCCTGGCATGACCGGCGCCGAGTGCTTGTGAAGGCTCTCCTTGCATGTGCCCACTCTCAGTCGTGCGCGGCGGTGACACCGTCATGTGGTAGAATCCTACGGCCTCAGGCACCCCTGTCTTTCGCTGATGCATCCTGCATGTGTTCTGAAGAAAAAAAGCTACATCGCACTCAGCCAGACGAGGTCCCCCCCGACCAGCTCCACCAGGTCTGGCGCAGCAGCAGAAAGCAGCCCCAGCGTGCCGCTGCCGACCACTTCCCCCCTCCAAGGTCTCTACATCTCCGCTGTCACATTGCAACATGCTGTTAGTGAAGGCACTCGCCCAAGCCTCGCGACCGTGCAGGCCTCTGCCAGCTGCTCTTAGCCTGCACCGACACCCAGCAGGGCTGGCATGCCTGCTTGCCGTGGTCCCCTTGTTAGCGTGGCGCACGTCCGCGCCAATGGAGCTGGTGAGCACAGTGCCGTGGTTAGCCCGCAGCCAATGGGTGCTCCTGTTGCCTGCATCGGATGTAGAGGTTGGCGTCCGGTTTGCTTTGTGCATGTGGATCAATGCCTGAGCGCACTGATCTCAGCCCTTACGCCTTGACGGCTTGGCAACTCCTGCCGCGATTCCTATGCTTCTGCTTATCTTCTTGGTTGTTTATGATTGCTTCTTGGAGGTGGAGGTTGAGAAAGGTTTGATGCGAGACCAACACCCCGCATAGGCAGCAACCATGAGCGGGCAGGGCTCTGAGGAGCGATTGCTTGGTTGGTTGTTCTAGCTCACTGTTGAACCTGGGTCGTCCAGCCTCAACACACCCCAAACAAAAATGTAGCTTCACGTCTTACATAAGGCTGTTGTGTAAATGATGCAATTGAGCACTTCCCGCGCAGGACCATGGCTATGACAGCACGCAAGGTAGCATACACATAGCAGAGGCGTGCTGATGCCTCGTCCCGGGCTGCCCGGGGGCAGCTGATTGGCTGGCGGTACTGCGCGCCGATCAGGAACCAGCGCATGACCATGGTACTCCTTCAGAACATCATGGATTGTAAAGAAGTCCCCAGTGACTTTGACCTGCACAGCCACTGCGCTCTGCAAACCAATCACTGCTGAGCTTTGTCTGTATCACACCCATCAGCCAGGTTGCCATTCTCAACCATGTATGATGCATTGTCGTACCCAGGCGCGCAGCCCTACGTTGGGTCCAAAGACAGCTCTGATGGAGTGCATGTGCCCTTTGTTCTGCATCGATACTGATACCTAAAGTTTGTGCATCAAGCAGCCACAACACGCACTCTCTGTCAACACTGTCAACACGAAGTCACTTTCACTCGAAGTCACAGTGTGCCAATGTTGTATAGGTTACAACCAGTTGCATCATCAGTGACCATCGACTGCTGCATGCAGTAACAGTGAGTATCTCTGCAGCGCTGCATGGTGCTGATAGCAAGGCTCGCTGTCTATGTGATGTCATCCGCCAGTGCTGTGCCATACCTGATAGCAAGGCTCACGTCTTCTAAGGGGAGCGCTTTGGGTTGCATTTGTGCCTCTGCTGCTGCTGCTGCTGAGCCTGATGCTCACCTGCTCGCTCTTGCCAAGGCACTTGCAGGGTGCCAGGGCCGTGCTAGCATGAGCAGCGAGTCACTGGCTTTGGCATCCACCTGAATATTCCGCTATCATGATCTCATACCTGCATGGACAGTGCTGTGCCATACATCAGCCTAGCACCAGACTTGACAGCTTTTTCTCAACAGTGCCCCAGGCCCGAGCGGAGGCCCGAGCGGAGGCCCGAGCGCCCCCACTGCATAGCCGCCTCTTTCACATAGCCTGTCTCTGCTTGATGGTGGGTGGCGATCGTTGCCCACTCTATCCTGGCCACCTGACAGCCACGGCTAGAGGTCGGTGACCACATCACAATTCTGACAGTAGGGTAGACACGGCCATATGCATGCTGCGTTCCGCGCAGTGCCACTGTCGCCGATGCCCGGCCGGGTGCGGCGATATTCCTCTGTTGTGTCATTTGTGTGGTTGGCGTTGCGGGTGCTCGTATTTCCTGTGACTGCAGTGTTCCTGCAAGAGCTGCTCCTGTGAGAGCAGCACCTGCGAGAAGTGTGTAGCCGCTACCAGTCCCCTGTCGCTGCTCCATGCAGCCAGCCAGGCTGTCATGGCAGCAACATCAGTCGGGATGCCACCTCCCGAAGCGTGTGTCCGGCCTCACCTTGGCATCGTTGCTAGGGTGAGCAGCATGTGCTGTGCAAACTGTTTTGTGGCTACATAGTGGAACTCGATGCGCCTTTTGTTCAAGGCGAACTGGAACCTTATACTTCCTGCGATGAGCGATCGACACCCTTCTCACCCGACCATTCACCTAAAGAAACCCCCGACTGGAACACGAGGCAGCATCACACCCACTCGCATGTGCACTGGAATGATGTATCGGGCCCACCTAAAGAGAAGAGAGAGGCCACCCCTTGCTTGCTCCCATGATCCACTCATGGCGACAGTGTGACACCATGACAACAACTCTGATGCTGATTCAAATAGCATGTGAGTGGATATCCAGCAATCATCCAAGTTGCACAAAGTGGACTGATTATGCTGTGAATGGGCAAGCATGTGCTGAGGTTCCGGATGCCTCACAATACATGGCCATGTGCTGTCAGGCTTGGTAGCTGTGGCATGCATACAGTCGCTGATGACCAAGCGGCGTGTAAATTGCAATTGGGGTGATGTGCACATGTCGAATGTCCTGTTGCAGTCTGCTTCGTTACACATGTTGAACAGACGATAAACATATTGAACAGACGATAAACGCAGCGAAAATGGATCCTAGTCCTCTCTCAGGCCACAACAACGGCAAATCCTAATCACCACCGCTAGCCGCCTATCCTTCAAGATCCGGCTGACTTTGCTAAGCTCCTACCCCAACTATGAAAATTGCGCTCCATTCCCCACTGTCGATGGCAGTGCCGTCCGAGTCAAAATGCCAAAAGACATGGCAGTTGTGCGAGAGCAGGCACATGGCCGGCCGCCACAGCTGCACGGGGACATCACAACAGCAGTGCGCCTCCACTTGCTTCAAAAGCTTCGATTGAATCCGTCCTAGCCTTGCAGAGACTCTTAGCTGAAAGACTGCACACACCCGCACGTTCACGCATGCGCAACAGAGTTAACTCGAGCCTTGCAGATGTGACCGGCACAGCTCTGTTTGCACCAGCAACAGCACCACAGGCTAGCATCCACACGGAGACATTGCACAGAAGGATGCAGAAGTGTGGAATCATGGAGTGCATTGCAATGCGAGAACATGTGGAAGAGAGACCAGGCCTAGGGGCGGGAGAGAGGGGTGGCACCTCCAGAATACATGCATGTGCACACATGCAGGCTGGTTGATGCCACATGTTGCTAGGCTTTGCATCGGGGCGGGAGGGGGCGCACGGAGCCGGAGGTGGTGCCGCCATTGCCGTCGCCCTCGGCAAGGCCGTTCTCGCTCTCGGTGATGGTGCAGCTCTCGTAGTTGTTGACGTAGGCGTTCACAAGGGCCTCGACCTCAGTGCGCGCGTGCACGTCCTGGTAGCCATAGTAGCAGCCCGCGTCGGCGGACGCCTTGGCGGCGGCAAAGGCGAACGTCTCGGCGATGACGTCGGCGTAGCAGTCGACGTAGGCGGAGGCAGAAGAGTCCTGGTTGCCGGAGGCGCAGGCCGCGGCGGAGGCGGAGGCGTAGGCGTCAGCCCAGAGCTCGACGAAGAGGTCGGCGTCACCGAAGGACCAGGCCTCGGCGTTGGCGCAGCTGCAGTACACGGCAAAGGCCTCGGCGGAGGCGGAGGCGTGCACCTCGGCGTAGGCGGTCGCGGCCGCGAACGAGTCGGCCTCAGAGTAGGCGCAGCCTCGGGCGGAGCCGCCGCCGCGCACGCGGGAGGTGCACTGCGCGGTCGCTGAGGCGGCAGCCTGCAATGGCACCAGTGGGTGGAGCAGGGCAGACGCTGAGTGTCCTTGCCACCTGGTGCTGTGTATCAACGCGGAGCTTCCGACCAAGGCCGTTGGGCAAAGTGACTGGCATGATGTGCATGGCGAATTTGAAGCTCGGGACCAAGTTTTGGGTGGCGTTGTTGATGTAACATGTCAGCACAGAGGGCAAGCCTGTCGCTGCAGGTGAAGCCTTGGCACGTGTGCGGCAGTGCCTGAGCCGCAGGACTCAGGGACCAAGGATCAGTGCGACGGCCATGTGGTGGAGCAGGAGGAGGCAGGGGGCGAACCTCGGCGTAGGCGGAGGCCCAGCCGCGCATCGACTCGGTGGCGCGCACGGGGCTGCCATACCACTCGGGGTCGCACACGCCCGCCACCACGTCCGCCACTGCACGGCCACCGCCATTCGTCAGCACACTGGGTCCAGGCCTAGGGTTGCTTGCAGTGGTGGTATTGCGGTCAACGGCGTAACTTGTGTGCGTGTGTGGGGTAGAAAGATGCCGATGACGTGGCTGCGCATGCGTGCGCGGACTGATGGCCCGAGCGGCGGGTACCAGCGGCAGCGCTAGTGGACACGGTCGGCGCAGGGGCCGCACCAGCGGAGATGTAGCTGTCCATGTAGCTGCTGTACGTCGAGGCCCACGCCTCGGCGGAGCACACGATGCGAGCCTCAGCGCTGTTGCTGCCAGAGTCAAACGAGTCCCTGGTGGTGGTTCCGCTGTCGGTGTCGTCGAGGCCTCCGGCAAGGTCGTCGAAGGAGCGCTTGCGGCGGGCGTCGACGCGCGCGCTGCCGGCGGCGAGCGCGACCGTGACGGCGCCAAGCACGGAACTGCACACGCTCGGCCGGTGGTGCAGGAGTGGGTGTAGCCGCGCCTCATGCGCGCTGCCGCCGTGCGTGCCGCAACTGGGGGGCGCCCGCATGCATGTGCAAGGTGTTACCTATGTGAAGATGTCCGCAGCGGGTCTACAGGTGCCCAGGTTGAACCAGGTTTGAGTGGCCGTGCTGCTGCTGGCTGCCATGCGGCCCTTGTTCATCTTGTGGGTGCTAACTGATGTAATTGCACGCACCAGTTTGCCACAGACCTGATGCATGTCTCGTGCAATAGCAAGGGGGGTTAACTGCTGCAAAACACGTCGCCTGGATGCGTGCTACAGCATGTACCTAGCTATGACTTTCACAGGTTTCAAGCGGTCCGGCTTGAAGAAGACAGCATACCCGTAGATCATGTTGTATGGGTGGTAGGGGTGGAGGTGCCGATGTGTAGGGTAGTCTGCCGTACGATCGGATTGAGTGCTGCAGGAGATGAGCGCTGGAGGATGTTGATGACTTGACAAGTTCCTTGGGTTTATATACGCCAGGGGATGAGTGGGGTTGTGGATTCGCGACGGTGCAGGCCTCCAGCGCCCCAGAGTAGCCGTATCACGGAGTCCATGCATTTGGTCATTGCGCCAGCTGGCGTGGCTACGAGGAGCCCGACATGGTGCTGCGAAATCGTGCCAAGGACACGAGACCGCCAAGTGCCATAATGACACGGAGAACCCCCCGTAACGGATAATTTTGAGTCGGAATTTATCCTGGCTGCACGCCCACGGCAGCTGCGAGTCAGCAAGCCCATCACAACCAGCTCCCGGGCCCGTCGAACCAGAGCTGGCGATCTCATGGCCATTTTCTGCCTCGACGGCACCGCCTTGACTGCCGAATACCACTTTAGCGTTAGTATAGATCAGAGGTGGTGGGTTACACTGCCTTTGCTGCTGTCCGAGGACGCACGCTTTGGTGGCAGATGGCATACATGCACCTGCCGACCTCCCGAGCACATCTCGATGCAGCGTGTGAATACATATGGCTTTGTATCCGAGCAGTCAAGCTTGTGTTGACGTGGACTCGCGGGGCTTAGGCATCCCGAATCCTGCATGCGGTGCGCATGGCCGCGAGCACAGCGCGTTCCGGACTCGCACCAGTGCGAGGCAGCCGTTGCCCGACACCACTGCGCTCTTTTCCGGCACTCGCACGCGCTCGTGTTCGCACCCCTGGCCCATGCGACCTGTGTAGGTCGCCACGTGCACCTCGATACCCCTTCGGAAAGACTGGGAATCACGTTCGTGATCAATCCATCCAGTTCCTCACATTGAACTGTATACCGCTGGGGCGAGAAATGCCAGCTGATAGGATAATGTGCGCAGGGAAACGTCACATGCTGTTGCTAGTGCAGCGACGGCGGTCTGGGGGCACGAGCATGACTATGTATCTGCACGTTATCTGCTTGGGCTGTCCTTACAAGCGCTCGTAGTCGCGGAGGCCGCCTGTTATGGCACTTGCACGAATACATCCACTGCAAGATGCTGACAAGCATGGGGCCATGCAAGACAGTGCTCTTTGCAAGCTCCTTGCCCCCGCAACATTCCACAGCATCCTTCCGTTGGACTCGGCCGCAGTGACGCGGCACAGCATCCTGGGAATCGGCCCCAGCACAAGTGGTCCGTGAATGAGGTTTCATGCTGCTGCCAATGGCGCCACGAGGTTTCCTGAAACCGGCCAGCGGCAGACATCTACCAACGGCTGGCGCTCGGCCAGCCTTGCTTGTATGTAGTTACATCGAAGAGGGGCACGGTCACAGGTGCATCACGCCACATCGTACAGGTCTCGAATCAGAC
>JAUMHO010002553.1:0-13385 GCA_032360965.1 Ulva armoricana | reverse complement strand
CACCGCCGCGGCCGCCGCCGCTCCTATGGTGCCGACCGTTGCTCCGCACACGGCCGCCGCGACGGTGTTCTTGTCCATGAGCCCATCGAACAGCGCGGGCGGACGGTCGGCGCTGCCGCGGGTGAGCAGCGACGCCGGCTCGGCTGTGGGGCAGGCGGCAGCGTCGCTGCGGAGTGCCGGAAGCACCGGCTTAGTGCATGGCCGTCCGTCACTGATCGACCGCGCACCGACCCTGACCGAGCCCAAGAACCTCCTCCTCTTCCCGGACACTCCGGAAGGCCACTACGCACAGATCACGTACCCCCCCCTCTCCCCCGGCTTGTTCCCTCTCGCAAGTTCGGCTGCACGATGCGTGCATGACATGCACGTGTGTCAACTGTCAGGGTGTCGCTGCGTGTTTGTCTGCCGTACTTCCAAACAGCGGCTCACCGTGCCGCGACTGCGGACACCACACGACGTAAGGGTATTGCTTGGATACCGTATCATTTGCTGGTGCATGTCGCCGTGCTGTTTGCGAAGTGCCAATGTGTTCAGAATGAGGCCAGTTCCCATCCGTGCGGCACCATCGCCCCGCGGGTCGCACCGACAGACAGCCCGCACGCACCGGCACTACTCATGCTCGCCATGCTGCAGGTTCTACGCTTTCCAGTTCCAGCTCGAGGAGCTCGTGGACGGCCTCGAGGAGCTTCAGGCGGCATTCTCGACCCTCGTGCGGGTCATGCCCCGCCACGGCAGCACCCGCCACAGTGCCGCCGGGCGGTAAACCCTCCCCCCCCCCCACATCCTCCACCCGTTGCGGGTCTGGACACCTGTAGCCACAGCTGACGCGGTCCCTCGTAGCCGCTGTTCTGGCCGAGTGTGGCCGGGCGCGGCGACATAAGTAGAGTTTGCTAGGAATTTCACATGGCCGAAGAAGGTGCAGAGCAGTTGCGCTGTCAAGGCATGCATGCAGGCCGTGCTTGGAGGTGAAAGCGCTACGGCGCCGCCTGCCGCCACCTTTCCGTGGCACGTCCGCCGGTGACTCGCGATGACGTCACTGCGGCGAGAGTGGCGCAGGCGTCGCAGTTGCTGTTGGAGTTTTGTGCGCCGGTCGTGCGTGTTGAAATGTGCGTGTGCGGTCGTATTCTGGCAGAGTGCCAAACAAGTGCGACCTGTCGGATAGCAGCGACGCATCCAACAGACTTCGCCATGAACGCCATGGCTCGGAATTCGAAGTGTGTTGGATGCAGGTGTTGCCGCACGTCGGAATGCCTCATTTTTGTTTTCGGGGGGTGTAGCTGTATATATTTGCTGCTGCGGCGAGAGTGGGTTTGACATGACATGCATGGTCCTCCAGTCGCCGTCAGGGAGACAGAGGGCCTTCGGCTGGGACACTGTGGACCGGATGCATGAGCAATGCCCCGGTGAGCATCCCCGGAGGACGCATGGACCCAGGGGTTGAGAATGCATGCTGTGGCCACAAGGGGCTTGTATCAGAGTTGGGGTTAAAAGAGTACAACGTGCGTCGGCTGCCTGAGAGTGGGATGCCCGAAATTTCGGACGTGGCGGGTGAACGCAAGCGGAAGAGGTCTCAATATTGTATCCATAGCGAAGTTGCTCACTGTGTGAGAAAGGTAGACAGAATATTGGCTGTGGTGGAATATGAAGCTTGAGAAGAGAGTGAGATGAGTCGACCAAGGGGCACGGTTTTAAAGGATTCTGACTGCAAAATATTATACAGACATACCGACCTCAGCTGTGGGGAGAGCTGGAGGTATGCAACTTGGCGCGAGAAACTCGGTTACAGTGGCCCTGCAGGCCACACTCCCCCTGCCCCTCTGCCCCACAGGCGGCCACAACAGCTGCGGTGTGGAAGCCTCCGCATCGCGGCAGCGTCGCTGCAGCTCTGCTCACCTGGCCGGAGCCCACGCTGGCTGGGCCACCTCGTTTGTTGCACAGGGCACCCCTGTCATACTTTTCCCCTGCCGCCTCCCCCCCCCCCCCCCCCCAAGACCAGCATGTTTGCTAGACACCTGGGCGGCACCATCCGGGCGTGGTCCTGGCCGATGTGCTGTGCAGCTGCTGTACGGCTGTGCTTACCGCGGACGGCCGGGCCGGGGTGCAGATCATGCGGAGATGGCGCCAACGGCCTTCATGGCGGCGTCGTCGAGGTCGTCGGCCGGAATGAGGTCCATCGCGCTCTCCCGGAGGATGCGCTTGCCCTCCTCCACGTTGGTGCCCTCCAGTCGCACCACCAGTGGCACCTGCACGCGGCACGGCGAGAGTCGGGGTCTGAGCGGCCGCGTGCACCACCCGGCCACGGCGCGTCAAACGGATCATTACGGCCAGGGCGAGCGCCGCTGCTGGCACTGCACAGACCACCAGGCGTCGTCCGCTCGGCAGCGACCGCAGCCTGCGATCATGTGTAGGAGGCCAGCCCGTGAAAAGCACTCGATGAAATGATGACTTTGCTGTATCGGTGTGGACCATGCATGTACCACGTCCTGTGCACTACACCAGGGGGTGAGCTGTTGGCAATGATGCAGCAAACCATCCCTGATGTGGCTCAGTGCGTCAGACCCGGCACGCACACCCCATACTTCATCCCCACACCTCACTGAGTGCGCATGGTGCGCCAGCCTTGCGGCTGCTCCAGTAGAACTCCTGTTTTCATCTGGTCGACCCAGCATAAATTTGTAGCATCACTTGGCAGCGAAAAATGGAACTGCCGGGCGTGGACAATGCGGAAACAGTCCCCGCGACCGGTAGGTCGCACGCGGTCGGTCAAGGTCGGCAAAAAGGCAGCATGCATGCATCAGAGCAGCGACGGGGGCGCGCCTGCAGGTCGACGGCCTTGGCGGCGTTGACGATGCCGCTCGCCACGACATCGCACTTCATGATGCCGCCAAAGATGTTGACGAGGATCGCCTTGACCTGGGGGTCCGCCGTGAGGAGCTTGAAGGCCTCCACGACCTGGCCCTCGGACGCGTTGCCACCGACGTCCAGGAAGTTGGCCGGGGCGCCGCCGTGGAGCTTGATGATGTCCATCGTCGCCATCGCCAGGCCCGCACCGTTCACCATGCACCCGATGCTGCCGTCGAGACCGATGTAGTTCAGGTCAAACTTGGCACCCTGCACACATGTGGCCCATGCATTGCCAGCCGGTGACTCGTACCTTTGCGCACGGCCTGCAGGCGGGCAGGCGGGGGTGTGGCGGTGAATGTGCAGCGGTGGTGGTGGCGGGGGCGGACCTGCACTTCTCGGGGGTCGATCTGGGAGTCATCCTTGAGGGCAAAGAGGTCCTTCTGGCGGTACGAAGCGTTCTCGTCAAAGCCGAGCTTCGCGTCAGCGGCCAACAGGCGGCCCTCGCCGTCCTCGGCCAGCGGGTTGACCTGCGGTCATGCTGCCGTGGTGGGTGAATGAACATCCGAGCGGATGGTGACCTAATTGCATCAACAAACAGGTATAGTACACGGCTCTGGGCAACACAGCCTGGCAGGCATCGGCCACAGCACCCCTGCGCATGGATCGGATTACAGAGACACGCCCACCGAGCCTGCCGTCTCATCAGCACCGGAAAATTGCTGGATGCAGCCCTGCGAGAGTCAGTTGACCGGGTACCGGTGCAGTCGAGCGGATTTCTTGTGTTGCTGAATGCAATAGGCAGGTGACGCAAGCAATATGGCTGTCTGCGCAGAGGGCTGGCGGCAGCGATGGTGTGATCACGCTGATGAAAGGTGCACATGCCAAGCAAAGGAGGAGGTGACTGATGCCACAAGACAGCGTTGATGCCAAGTGTCCTACCTCGACCATGGTGCAGTCTTTCTCTACAAACATTTTGTACAGAGCCTTGATCTGGTCCTTGGCATCGTCCATGTGGTTTTGGACGCCCAGCCCCTTGGCCATCTGGCTCGCCTGCTCGTCAGTGATGCCCTCGGTGATGTTCACAGGGATTTTGATGATCTTCTCGGGGAATTTCTCGGCCAGGTCCTCGATAGAAGTGCCTCCTTCACTGCAGCCGATCATGACCGGGCCTGACGTACTCCGGTCAAGGAGGATGGCAAAGTACATTTCTCGAGCTATCTTCATCTTCTTTGCGACATAGAGTGTGTTGACCGGCTTGCCTGCATGCTCGCACTGGGCTGTCTACAGCAGCAGTCTGCACACTCAGCAAGCACTGCTTCCATTCCGGCGAGCGGGTTCGAGTCAGAAAATCTTATAATGCACGACATTCCGTGCGTGCAAAACACTGGCTGCGGTTGCCCGATCGCGTTGTTCCGGCCATCTGGGTGAGTGTGTCCGCACCTGCTGGCCCTGTCTGCTTTGTAACGAGTATTTGGCCGAGCATCTTCTCTGCAAGAGTTTTAGCCTCTGTGGCTTTGCAGATATGTACCCCACCTTTTAGGCCTGTCTTGAATGTCCCGAGTCCACGGCCTCCAGCCAAGATTTGGGACTTAATGACGACCTGGACAAGTCAGTGGTCAGCAGACTTGCGCTGATGGTGTGTACCATAGCAAATGAAGGTCACGCCAAAGTGCTCACCTCGCCGGCTGCGTCTTTCATTTTGTCAGCAGCTTCGACAACGCCGTCGATGCTTGTCGCCGGTACTCCCTCCGGGACATGGATGCCATACTGTGACATCAACTGCGCGCCCTGTAAGGACAATGCAGCCTTGAAGCATACGCAGATATACTTATTATGCATTTGACGCTGATTCCGTTGCAGTTATAGTGTATCCGCAAATGTTCGCTGTGCAGTACCTGGTATTCATGGATGTTGAGGAAGCGCTTCTGTGCCTCCACACACGTCCTGAGCTGAGGCAGCTGCAGAATTCGTTTTGCTGCCGTCAGCATTGTGAAACACGACGTCTCTGTTCGCAAGAAATGGCGAAAAGCTTCCGTAAGTCAAACGAACCACACAGGCATCAGAACAGGTATACTAGCTATTGATGCGGAGTCCCATCAAATGAGCAAAATACTACAGGCTTTCATTGCACCTGAATGCGCATTTCGCTAATCAACACAGCCATCGGGCGATGCTTGACGTGTTCAACACCTGTAGTCACCTGGCACGCCTGGAAGCCTTGAACCGGCTCAGTCCCACACGCGTTTGGGATGGGAAACGCAAACCACTGGTAATTATGTGGATCACGTCTTCACGTAAATTGTGCCCGCTGTAAACGTCCTGAGAGTACTGCATGATGATCTGAAACGAGTTCTGCGTGCAGCAGTTGCCCACACACGCTGTGTCTGGAAGGTTGATAGCACTGCAAAAGCACCGATAGTATGAGTGGGTACGTCTTTCGTCTCTGGAGGGGCGTACACCGGCCCCTTCACGCGGCGATCATGCTAGCTTGACATGGCCCGACATCGTCTATCACAACCTATACTTACCGCAATCGCGCTAAAGTATCCCGTACAGCAGACCATAGATTTGAACCATGCTGACCTGTGCAGATCGTTCGGCGCGATGCCACCACCACCACCAGTGCGCCCAGGTCAACCAACTCTCCAGCAACACCCAGGGCCCGACAAAGCGTTGCCTGCCGCCAGTGCGGGACCCTCGGGTGGTCCACCAGGTCCACCTGGCCCACCAGGCCCTCCCAGACCGCCAGGGCCACCAGGGCCGCCAGGTCCACCACCCCGCCCACATGCACCGGGCCCGCCCAGGCCGGCGCCACCACCCCGGGCGCCACCCGGACCACCTGCAACACAGCCAACAGGACCCCCCCCACCGGGGCCCCCAGGGCCTCCCGGCCGCCCTGCGCCACCTGGTCCGCCCCCGCGTCCCGCACCAACGCACCAGCCGCGGCCACCGCCTGGGCCCGCCACGACAGACCCTGCCGCGGCGGCCGCACACCTTCAACCTCAAGCACCCCAACCCCGGCCTCCGGGCCTTCCCCCTCGCCCTGCCGGCGCACCTGCATCTTCTCATCCCCTGGTCGCACTCCCACCGCACCAGCCCCCCCACGCTCCTCCACCGCGCCATCCACCGCCCGCCGCAGCAGGCCATGCACCCACCCAGCTCCCGCACCCGCAGCTAGCCTCCGCCGTAGCCGCCGCACCCTTGCCACAACAGCCAGCTGCCGCCGCACCCCCTCAGCCACAGCAGCCCCCGCGGCCTGTCCGCCCTGCCTACGCATTCATGAGCGCGGCGCCTCAGCTGCGCATCCCACCCGGCCACAGCGGCGACCCGGCTGCCCCTCCCCCAGCCGACGCAGCCGCTGACGATGGCGACGCGCCCCCAGGGTTGGAGCTGCCCCCTGCCACGGCTGCCACCCCGGCAGAGTCGCAGAAGAAAAAGCTTCCAAAGGCGCTCCTGGCGCGATTGAAGCAGCGTGGAGTTGTGAAGGAGGACGACGGCGCCGGTGATGTCGGCGCCGCTGCCGGAGCGCAGCCGGCGGCAGGCCATGCCAACGGCTCGTTGATGCCGGCAACAGCGACCGCGGTCGACGCGCAGGGGCCGCTTCCCGCCGGCTGGAAGGTGGCAGTGGACCCGCGGTACAACCACCCGTACTGGTTCAACGGTGCGTCCGGGGAGCGGCGGTGGACCCGGCCGCACGATCCCGCGGCGGCTGCGCCCGGGGACCTGCCGGAGGGCTGGCAGGTCGCCGTCGACCGTGCGACAGGGTTCCCGTACTATTACAACCGGCGGCTGAACACACAGCAGTGGGAGCGGCCGATGGGCGCGGCGGCCGCGGCGGCCGCAGCGGCGGTGCCGGAGTTCGAGGCGAGCGCTGCGTTTGAAGGTGCCCGCGCCGGGCGGGTGTTTACACAGGGTTCGCAGGGGCTAGGGTACTACCGGTGCGCTCCCCTGAGCTTCGGCCCCCGGATGCCGCCCCCACGTGGCTGCTGCGGGGCAGGGTTGCTGAGAGTCGACCGGAAGCCGAGTCGACAGGAAGGTTCCTGAATCGACAGGGAGCTCCTGGCAGAGTCCCAACAGCATCGTTTTACCGCTGAAGATGCATGCACCGCCATGGGCGAGCTGTCAGTGGGGGCGTGGTGACGACGGCTTACGCGCGAGCGGCTGTTCCGGCATTCACGTTTGACACTTGTGGAGCCGCTAGGCAGGTGGCGAAGCCGGAGCATTGCAGCCCGGGGCCACGGCCAGTGATGGGCAACACGTGCAGATGGCGTGTGGGGCAACGTCGTGTGTCAAACCCGGTCAGGGATAGCTCCTGTCATGCACCACGACCGAGTCCCAGCCGGCCATAGACAGTGCAGGCCGGGGACGGGTGCGGATAAAGATAGATGGCACATGGCAGCACAGCAGAGAGGTGCTGCACGCGTTGGAAAGACAGGGTGTGTGCAGGGACGCGGCGCCAGAGGAGCCTGCCGAGCCGGCAGCACGGGAGTCGGCAGCAGTCGAGGCGGCGTCGGACGCGAAGCGGCGGCGGCTCGCTGAGGACATTGCACAGGTGCGGCGGAACGCTGCGACGCGCGGGGGCCGGGACGGCAGCCGCCGGCAGGCGCCCGCCGTGGACCCCCTCGACCCTGCGGCGTACTCCGACACACCTCGGTGCGACCCCGGCCCGCTCCGCCTGCATCTGTTGGCCCGTTCACTCCGCGGGGGTTCTACTTGGCTTGCACCGTCCACGATGGCCGCAAGGCCGCCGCTCGGATAACACGCCGTGCCAGATTGTATCAGTGTCTTCTGGTCTCATCAGATCCAACAAGATTGAGTTTTTGGGGGTCACCACCAGGCGGCTCCCAACAAGTGATCTCGAGCAGTCAGCGCTGGCTATGATTGCAGGGGCGGCTGGGGGGCCGGCTTGGCGAGGGCCCAGGAGCGCAACCTCTGAGACTACGAGAGGCCGCACGCATGCGGAAGCGGGTCAGGCAGGCGGAACCCGTTGACGTTGCCTTGCTGTGCTGCGCACGGGCGCGGGTGTGCGGCACGGAACACTGGAATATGTCCCCACGCGGGGCGTGTGTCGCCCCCACGCGGCACAGGCGCTCCTGCGTTGGTCTGTGTGGTTGCGCACGTCACAGGGGGCATCAGGATGGCAATCGAGGGGGATCAGCGGCGGCTGTAGAGGTCTACTCGCTGCGCTGCAGTGGATGCGCAGTCGGTGACGCACGATGCCCGGCAGCTGCGCGTGGTGAGCAGCTCATGAGCAGCTCGTGTTCGTTGGCAAAACATATAATGGAGGGCATTGAATGCGCTATGGCGCTGTTGTCCGCCTGGGCCCTGTCACCTCGCAGACTGGCGACTGCCGGTAACAGACCCAACCCAACTCTTTCACAAAGCCACAGGCTACAGTGCATACCACAGTTTCTGAAACAGGGCGTGTTCGAACTGTGTTACAGGCAGTATTCCTAGTCCGAAGTAACAACCTCGGACTCTAGCATATGACGATCGGCGCACCTTGTTCTTTGTTCATGAGCCCAATGTCAGCCCAGTGCAGCATGACACCTCACGACACCCCTTCGATGTCAGGTCTGAACTGCTTTCCAGAGCCATGTCAGACTGCAGCTTTACAACTTTCCAGTTTTCTCGATGCAGGAGAGAGTAAAGGTAGCACATGCACCTGTGAATCACAGCTGTGCCACTCTGGAGACCACGTTGCCACGACCAGACTGCTGGCATCCGGTGTCCCAATCCTACTCGCACGACTCACCATGCTACCGGGCAGCTGATGGGAGCATGAGCTGCCGCCGCTTCTGTGCATACAACAAGTCTTAACTGAATAAAAAAAACCAGGCTTTGCCCTCTGGCTTGTATAGCGCCCAGACACGATCGACTCTCCCCATACTGTGGAGAACCTCTTGATCCTGAGTGGGATCCTCGCTACTAATTGCGAAGCTCTAACGTGCCACGCTTTGCTCCCATGTTCAAGGCCAGGAAAGGACTCTGAACTGAACCTCCGGTGATGGGCACGGTACATAACATTGAAGCCGGGGTTTGCATCTTTCCCAAGCACACATCAATCTGAACTCGGATCTTATATGGGCTGCTACTGCTCAACCACACCATTATCCTCAGTCTGAGAACACTGCAACCAAAAACTCGAGGTGGCAGACAAGGCCGGTCATCTCTGTACAACATGCTGGCCGCACGAAGAGCGTGCATCGGTGCGGGGCAAGCGTGCATGTAGACATTTTTGTACACTGACCGGCACATCTTGCCTGAAGTCCAGAAGTGTCATGCGTTGAAAGCTAGGCCATGGCAGGGCATTGGCTGCTGTACTGCATGTGACTGAAAGTGATGCTGCAGGAGCGTGTTTTGGTCTTGTAAACTCTTGTGAAGCTCCGATTGGACCTGCAACAGGCTCTAATTAGCGATGATGGATGCATACCGAGCTGTGCTGTTTTTTGCCACTGCTGCTGAGCTGAGATGCTCCGCAGCTGGCATCCTCGCAGAAGATGCCGCGGAAATACGGCACACGTGCATACGAGTTCGAGGGGCCCCCTAACACTGTTACACGGGTGCTGTGATACGCCATACGCTTCTGCAAAGTAACGCAACACTGGAGTTTGAGAGTGAGCCGTGCCGTGTGCTCAGTACTGCGCAGTGCTATCATCACCCACCTCCGCTCACATGTGACACGTAGAATCCTGACACATGACATAGACTGTCTGGTGTGTGTGGTACCTGTATCTGATGCCGCAGCTCCTTTTGCATCTGGTGCTGTTGGATAATGGTCTCCACAAGTTTCTGCCGCGCGGCCTCGTCCGAGCCTTCTTGGGAGGCTGGCTCGCCTGCGGATCGGTCACACCATTCTCGTTCACTTTGAGCCACTGCGTGCGCATCAGCATGCGGCGATGAAATCTCTCCGCCCGATGGCGCGTCTGATGCCAGAGATGCAGGCGCAAACGCTACGTCTCGAGGCTCGCTCTTCTGTATCGCCTGCTGCTCGGCTGTTAGAGTAAGGCGATACTTCTGTAGGTGGCTTTTGACGTGCATAATTGTTACGCCAGGCTCGTTCATGCGCTCCAGGATTCCCTTGGGTGTGGCATACTGTGCCCCTCCCAAGTCTGCGACGGCCCGTTCAAAGCGCATATGCAGCTCGGGAGTCCACCGTATTCGCATTTTATTTTTACATGCGGCTATACTTGCTGAAGACTGCCGTACAGATCGAATTGAACCTTCTGCCGGCACTTTGCCCATCTCGGGAGGCGACGATAACAGGCAACACTCAGAAAACGAGGATATTAATATATTTGATGTACGGAAGGAAGGTTGGTGCAGTGGATTGACTCGTATGTGGGCACGGGGCTTGGTACGATTGACCTAGAGGTCTGCCAACGAATGGGTCTCGGAGATTGGCAATGTGGCGGCGCGCGACCTTGTCTGACATCAGTTCGATCGTGTCCGACGGGCAGAAGCAA
The DNA here is from genome assembly GCA_032360965.1 of Ulva armoricana. NCBI lineage: Eukaryota > Viridiplantae > Chlorophyta > Ulvophyceae > Ulvales > Ulvaceae > Ulva > Ulva armoricana. The sequence goes on along the minus strand of JAUMHO010002553.1, from coordinate 3,075 downwards.
AACTTTCAGGTTTCGCCGCACATACAGAGGATGCACCCACGGGAAGCTGGATTTGCCGCGGCCATGCATTAGGACACAACAGCTCAGCGAGGAATCTAGCCGCGGCGCGCTGCAGACATTACCCTCACTGGACAGGCATGCGCATGCTGCCGGTGTTCCATCTTGTGCGCGTACTATTGGAAGCCGCGAAACAGTCACCTGACGCTCGGCTTGGACAACAATGCGCGCGCGGGTATCGCAGCAACGACATGTCACTCGTGGCCACAACGTGCAGGGCATATTCTGACGTGTACGCGGCCAGGGGCAGACACGAAGTCCATGGCAGGCGACTGCAAACGAGCCGCAGACAAGCCAGGCTGGCTCTGCGGGATTTGGGGATGTTCTGCCCGAGCGTAGGCTCCTTCAGCCCCGGCTTCTGTTTCGCATGTCCAGTCTCAGCCAGTGGCATCGAGCAAGAACGGAACAGGACACCCCCCGGCCACACCTGCACCCTCAGCCAGAACTGAGGCACACGTAGCTGGCACGCCAGTCTGTTTGTGCTGCCTGGCGTACTAGCCTGGTGCTCCGTGACTTCCAACTCTACGTCTCCACAGTTCCACCGAACGGCCCGCTTGCAAACGTCGACTCAGTTTCGCGTGTGCAGCCGTACAAAGTAGCAGTACACTGCAAACTCTACTGCGAGGCCCACAGCCTGCCGTACAACGCACCGGTGCTGCCACCAACAGCAACATGATTGCTCTGCATTGGAATGCCGTTCAGAAGTGCTGTCGCTCTGGGCAATTCTCCGAACTTGACCAGAGTGGGCGGCAGCGCAGCAGCTGCCTCACAACACGGTGGCGCGGCGGCACAAGTGAGCCCTACAGACAGAGAGGGTGTGCATCACCTGCATGGGTACAGCCCACTGCCTGGGAGGCAGGGCCTACACCACGTAAGCAAGTCGTATATTCCATCACGCTGGATCACCACCAATGGAAACGAAGGGCGCCTTCACAGGGCTTCTCGAGGATCTGCCCTTCATACACAAACCATTCTCAAGGATGTGCTGGCACACCCCCAGCAAACCCCCCACGACTCGATACAAGCGCATGATACAGGCAGCTACGTGCTTGCGCTGCATGCCGATTACAGTGACAGCCGTCCGGGCAGCAATCTTCGCAGACTAGTATCCAAGGCACACCATTACCTGACCCATCGCAGCTTGTGGCAGAGCATCACAGTGCCGCTGCGCAGGCGGGCAGCCTCGTAGCGGCCATGGTCCCGGTTCGGAGCACCTGACTCGTGAAACGCCGGGAGGCCGGAGCGACCTTAGCACCCGCCCCCACACTAGCATACTTCTGTACTTCAAAACGCACCCAGCTAGCACTACAATTCTTCACCTGCGGCCCACGTAAGGCCAACACATCAGTTTTCCACGCCATGGTTCAGGGGATTGGCCAAACAATTGACTCCGAGCAAGAAACACTGCACACGCCACACCTCACACAGGCGACCTTGGCTGCAGTATACGGAGTCTCCACACAACAGCACCGGCACTGGGTTGAAAACAGTGCATCATCTCACTGGTCACCTGCCCTTGCACACCGCGCAACACACCCGCACGCTCCGCCAACACAACACCCTTCGCTCAGCATCCATGCATGCGGCCCTCTCGTACCAGCCCATAAATCCACAAGCCACCTGCTACCACGCGGCCGGCCTAGAAGCGCTTGCGGTGCCGCCGCTGCTCTGCACGAGCCGCGCCTCCGCGACCTCTGCCACCACGGCCGCGGCGACCCCCGTCATCCCCACCTTCAACCCCCCTCGACATGGCCGACAGCACCGCCACGTCATCCAGGTCCTGCATGTGTTCTACCCACGCGCCCGGTAGGCCAGCCGCCTCGACCTGTGCCCGCGCGGCGTCCTGCCCCGGGCCCACACCCCCCTCCACGCCTCCCACAACAGCCCCCTTGAAGCCCCCTGCCCCCGCGGCCTCTGCGTCCACCTCCGCGCTGTACTGCTCGTTCAGCGCCTGCGCAATCGCAGCATCAGTCGTGTGCGGAATCCTGGCCGGCACCGCGGCGCCAGAAACCGCGCCCCACCCATCATCCCCCCGCCGCGACCGCACCACCGCTGCCCCCTCCGGGTGTGTCGTATACACCGCAGCGTCAGCGCCAGCATCGGCGGCGACAGATGCATTGCCGCCGCCGCCGCGGCCACGGGGCGGCGCGCCGTCACCGCCGGCATCACCGGAGCCATAGTCCAAGTTCTCCGAGTAGACTGCTGTTGTCGCCGACAGCTGCCCCGTCTGCGCGTTGCGGCGGCGGACCTGCACACAGAAGGTCCCGCTGACCACATTGCACATCCCCTCAACTGCTCATACACGCATGCATGCACAGATACGCACACGCACACGCACACACACACACACACACACACACACACACACACACACACACACACACATACACATACACACACACACACACACACACACACACACGCACACACACACACACACACACACACGCACGCACGCACGCACGCACACACACTCACTCACTCTCACACACACCGAATGACAAACAATTCTATAACAAGTTACATGATATGAATGTTACTATTATCTGTTTGAAATAAATAATATAGGCCTATATGGATTGGGAATGCTCGTTGGCCCACTAAATATTGAAGCTTTTCAAGAAGAGGTATGTTTTAAGTGCTGATTTAAAACTTGAGAGAGTGGTCAGCTCACGTAAATGAGAAGGCAGTGAATTCCAAACAGAAGGGGCATGATGTGAAAAAGCCCTTCCTCCAAGCTTCTGGCTTTTACTTCTTACAGGCTTTAATAATCTTTTATTTTTAGATCTTAAAGGCCGAGATGGCACGTATTCGCTGACCATGTCGCGAAGGTACGACGGTGCAATGTTGTTTAGGCACTTAAAGCAGAGAACTGCTGTTTTATACTCAATTCGCGCTTTCACGGGGAGCCAATGCAGTTGGATTAACATTGGTGTTACATGCTCCCTTAGGGGTTTCCTTAAAGTGATGCGAGCAGCTTGATTCTGGAGTCTCTGTAATCGATTTATAGTTTGAATG
>JAUMHO010002532.1:0-17084 GCA_032360965.1 Ulva armoricana | reverse complement strand
CAGATCAAGGCGCGGATCCAACAAGGTCAAGCGGCGGCGACTCGATCAGTCAATCAGGAGCTGATCGCGCTGTATTGGGATGTCGGGCGACTGATCCATGAACGGCAACAGCAAAAAGGGTGGGGCGCTGGCATCATCCCGAAGCTGGCACACGATATTGTTAACGAGCTACCGGACACGCGAGGGTTCTCAGAGCGAAACCTTAAACGCATGCTGCGCTTCTATCGCGAGTACGCCCTGCCACCAGGCGACAAAACGCTTCCGGTCGATCCGGAAGCAAAAGTGCCACAGCCTGTGGCACTTTTGCCCTGGGGCCACAACGCGGTACTCTTCGAGCAGATAAAGGACCTGCCGACCCGGCTTTGGTACGCCAGGCATGTTAGTGAGCAGGGCTGGAGCCGCGCCACGCTACTCCAGATGATCCGTAGCGGCGTCCACACCCGACAAGGTAGTGCGGTTAGCAATTTTGAGCAACGGTTGCCAGCCGGCCAATCGGAGCTCGCCCAGCAACAGCTCAAGGATCCTTACATCTTTGATTTTCTCACGATCGCCGAACCGTTTCGCGAGCGTGAACTGGAAACCGGATTGCTCAGGCACCTTGAGGCGTTTCTGCTTGAGCTTGGTGACGGGTTTGCCTTTGTTGGACGTCAATACCCAGTCACGGTGAGCGATCAGGATTATTATATCGATCTTTTATTTTATCATTTGAAGCTAAGGGCTTTCATCGTCATAGAATTAAAACGGGGTGACTTCAAACCCGAGTACGCCGGCAAGATGAATTTCTATTGCTCAGTCGTCGATGAACAACTGCGTCATGCCACCGATCAAGCTACGATCGGTCTGATTCTGTGTCAGACCAAGGATCGAATTCTGGCCGAATACGCGCTTCGAGGCATTCAACAACCGATTGGTGTTTCAGACTATGAGCTCACTCGCGCCTTACCTGACGATCTGCAGTCAAGCTTGCCAAGTATCAGTGAACTGGAGGCAGAGCTCAGTCCTGATCTGACTCGCCACTCAGAAGACGCAGACGAATCCTGACTCCAAAATCACACCGAATGTCATGTGGAAACATATTAATCCGTTAAAATACGATTAGTACGGGTTACGACAGATCTGCTATCTATGCAGCTACGAGTACGGGTTAACTATTAGGACGCCTGTTTTTTCAAAATTTTTAACGTTTCTTGTTACCACTTGTAGTGAGTGAAGCAGAGCTGTAGCGGCAATGAATTTATCCAAAATGTTTTCATGGTTGGGTACTCTTAAATCAGCCCATATAGCGGCTACTTCGTGATCGATGGGTAGTATATTGGTGGTGTACTGATCGACAATTTGTGTAAACCAGTTTTGGAGTGCTTCTGCTTGCTTGAGATCACCTCTGTGCCGAATCATCTCGATGCCACGACGAAGCTCGCCGATGGTAACGACTGAGAGGTAGCAGTTTTGATCCTTTGCAGTAGCGTTGTAGAAAAACTCTAAGACACCGCGGTTGGTTGCGTTGCCTTTACGCAATTCACTGATGATGTTGGTATCAATTAAATACATCTGTAGAGCCGTTTTCATCTTGACGTGCAAAGTCACTGTCATTGCTGCCAGCTGGTATTTTCATTAACGCTTCTGCCAACGATAGGCGCTTAGTGACACGTAGAGCTGCTTCCAAGATCATTCGGTGTTCGGCTTCCGCGCTGCGACCGTTTGCCGCTGCACGCTTTTTTAGCTCGCTGACGAGTGTAGAGTCAACTTCGCGCACCAATAGTTGTTGTTTTTTCAATGTGATCTCCGAGTTGGTAACTCATGTATGAGAAACAACAATCATACCGTCGTATATCAAACATAGCATAATGATATATTATTTAACATAATATACATTATGCGCAATCACGGGTGATTCTGGCAATGATCTTAGCACTGGTGTTCTCATCGAAATCTGAGCCATAGAAACGTTTGAATAACTGAATCCGCGCATCTCGCTCTGGTAGATGTGACAAACTGGCCCTTGCCATGGCTTGAGCTGCGTCGAACATGCTGCAGCCCATCCGCATTCGCTCCTCACCCGTACGCGCCATCATCATAGTACGGACCAAGTCCTCTACATGTTCTGGGGTATCTTTCATTTTGCCACCCCGATTAGTGATTCAAGGGATTCGTTAACAGATAATATTAATGCCCAACGATTTAGATATTCCCAGTCAAGATCTTTTTTGGAAACCACTAAGTTTTTAACGTCGTTCAACTGCATTTCTGATTGGCTATCTTTGGCCCAAACCAGTTTTGAAAGCAATAGGTCTTCAGCACTGACAAGTGATATACGATGCTTACCAATCTTTACATCAACCCGGCGTGAAAATTCTGTTTCACGATAGTGCGTGTTCTTGCGCACGATGAAATCTATTTTGGTTATTGAATCGTTATGAATAACATTGAACATACCGGTATGCTCGATAGCAACCGACACAGCTTCTTCGTCAATATAGAAATCAGCCGAAAAAAGCTCAACCAACGTAATTACATCATGTTCTGACACCTCGATAATGATATCAATGTCGCGGGTCATTCTTGGTTGTGCGTATTGATTCATGGCCATCGATCCGCTCACCATATACGGTATTCCTTGGCTCATCAGGCGTTCCGCGACAAGTACAAGGATTTCTAACTGATCCATCGACATTTCAAGTACACGTATCTACAAGGTTAGTATCATCCAAAGTATACGTGAGATTGCTTGCGTGTCGGATCTTTGGCATCATTTCTCCAGTGCTCCAAGTGGCATAATGACTCGTTCAGATAGCTACAGGCAGTTGTTCAACGGTAGGTGGTAGCGTGGTGATTACCGCTGTTTACGCCTGCCATGAAGACGACTTCACAGCCCGTTTGAGTAGCGCGTCAACGCCTTGCTAAAACAAGGCCTGATTCGCCCCACACTAAAAAACAGCATTCACCACTCGCTAAGGCATTTTTGAATTGGTTGTTGCTTGTTATTGTTTCGATGATCAGTATCCGTGTTGCATTGATAGGGTCGTGCCTTTGACTCGACGGGTCTGACCACCAGTATAGCCTCACTATCTCTGTTCATTCGTGCTCGTCCAAGCAGACTCGTGCCGCTGATAATGCTAAGCGCCGCGTGCAGCATGTTTTGTCATGTATCGAACCAATCCTCAGAATATCCACGTGAATAGTCTAACTACGAGTGACAATACCACCCATGAAACCAGAAGAAAGCTACCTGCAATAATAAGCATAGCGACGATCAAACCCGCGTTGCTTTTTTGACCAGTGGCCACAGGATCACTCCGCTGACTTTGAAGAATCTTCATATTACGACTGTTAGCTTTGAATGCTAAGTCAAATACATCCCCAATCACTGGCACTGCACCGATAGCAGTCTCGACGCCGATGTTGCCCAGCATTCTTACAACGGTAGCGCGTGATGCACCAAGACGTATCGCACCTATAACGATATAGAGTGAGATGCCCATACCGACTACATCGCCAATACCAGGTACAAGACCGATTACACCGTCCCAGCCGATTCTGTAGCCACCCGGTAGACGGATAGAGTTGTCCATGAATCGACTGATTTTTTGCAATTGTTGCTGCTTGACAGCGGTAGTGTCCGTTGCCTGATTCTGAATCATAGCTGCTGCGTCTGGTTGGTTAAAGTATTTTTTCTGGAACAAAGAAATCGACGTACCTACAACGACGATAATCTCTTCATCATTGAAGCAATCGATGATCCCTCACAACGGATGCGAGTCGTACACATTTAGTTACCTTGATGCCTCACTTGCATACTACAAACGCTATGGATTTGACACAACTTCGCTCAGATGATCTATCAGGGCTCGCAACAATACATTGCGTGGAAAACTATTCTGATTCACAAGTATTTTAGCAATCAGTGGCAATCGCTCTTTAACCGGGAGCGCAATAGCCCAGTGATCGGCATTAACAATAGCCAACAGATCACCGTCAGGTAGGATCGTATCTACATCAATCACTTGGCTATCGTTGGCTGGATTTATCGTTGCCAGCCGATTGTACGAATTTTTGAGAACTCGCGATACTCGTGCTGGTCTCGGTGCTGCTGCAATAGTTGCGCGGTATACGGTCGGCGGAAGTGGATGATCCGCAAGCCACTGTCGGCGAACGGTGTACGACAGATCCGCAATGGCCCGACCATCCCCTATCGGTACACCAGGCAGCGGTGTGTATTGTAATAGCTTTCTTAGTACCCATGAGGGATCAGTTGCCAGTGGAGTGCCATGTACCACTCCAGCTAGACTCACTAACGAACGAACAGCTGTATGAGTGTTCGTGTACTCGCCAAGCATGTGCAGGCAATCCGCGCATCCTTTGGAGTAGCCAATGAGATTCACCGCTTCCCCGCATCGATCGGCCGTACGCAAAACTTGTTCGCGCAGAGATTGAGCATTGCTTGAACACCCTGAGCGACCATTCACCCACGCTATGTCGATATCGTATCCAAGGCAGTGCAGCTGTGACCGGGCGCACATCAGTGGCGCGACAAGATTTCGTATGGAGCTGCCAAGAAGACCCGGTACAATTAAGGTTGGACTCTGCGACACATGGGAACCATCAGCTGACCTTGAAGAGTAGCGATAAGTATTAAACCCGCTTATTTTACGTGGTACGACCAAACCCATCTCAACGGAAGGCTTGGGTGATGGTATGTCGCCCAAAAACAACATCCCGTCTGTCGTTATGTCCCACTGCCCTGCTATGGCTTCAAATCGTCTAGCAAAATGAATGCGCGAATCTATCCATCGATTGCTAGCGGATTGCACAAAAGGCTCTCTACTCACGGATCAATCTGCGATTTTGACTTCTCGTCAAGTAACGCCATGGCAACGCTTTTAGGTGCAGAGCTGGCCACGTAGCCGTTTTTAGCTGCGTGATGTGCTGCGGCTAACGTGTCTGGCACCAAGAGCATGTCAACTGATTGATCTTGGAGTTCTTGTGCTAGCGCCTGTATCTTCCGATCGCGCCCATCGTTACTAACATCCCGAATGTAGATCGCCAAGATCCTACCCGGATATTCTTTGACAATCTGTGTATAGATTTCAGGATCTTGTTGGCCGCTGTCGCCAATCAGAATGAAGCATAAATCGGGGTAGAATTCCAAGACTGAACGTATTTGCGATAGTTTGTGCGTTCTATGTGGCCCTGCCACCAGCTTTGTCCTGTCGATGCCGTAATCTCGGAGCAGCAATGGTCCTTGGATTATCCCGTTCAGCTGTAAAAAGTCATCGAGAAATTCAAACAAATTCCATGGGCTACTGGATACATAAAAAAAAGGGTTTTGCTGAGCATGTAATGCTGTGAAGAAGGCAGATACCCCTCCAAAAGGCATACGGCTACGACTGGACTCGAGCAGTGTCAGACGCATCATTTTCATAATGGACGTTGCCTGCGTAATCAACACTGTATCGTCAATATCACTGATTACACCCATGGAAGCGCGTTTTGACGGGAAGAAGACTGCACCTACAGTAGGTTCATGTTGCCCAGTGTGCTCTGGTAGTGATAACGACACCAGCAACAGATCCTTCTGGCGGTTGACAGGAGAAGGGAATTCAAGAGCGAAGTACCCTTCTTCATCGGTTATTGTTTGATGCTTCTCATTACCAATTTCCACATTGACGGTTATGAACGGGATTTCGTCGGTCTCGAACCGCCGATAACTGTCCTGTAGATTACGCCAAAGAGAATCCCCATCGTCGATCGGTTCCCGCTTGTATTCCAAAACCCTTCCAAGAACTCGACAGCGTGTTTCATTGCCCATACCGTGAAAGGCTATAATCTTCATCGGCTTACCTTCTGCTACTGGGTCGAAAAATCGTTTTCGTACCGCATCGACAGCATCCTCTGCTCGCAGGCCAAGCGCCCTAGCAAGGTTGGTCCAACGTCCATCAGGTAGCGGGTTATTTAATTCATTCAACTCTGCAATCTCCAATTTGGACGTGCTGAAAAACGACGACGCAATATCTATCCGGAATCGATACAGACTTCACCGTTCAGGAGCCCGCCCTCTAGGCGGTCGTGGTCTAATCTGCCTACTCTCTTCCGATGTTTTCACTGTCGTGACGTACCACGTCTTGCTTTTCAACGATGCTGCCTTTGGCCTCGTTATTATTTCTAACCCGACATCTCATAAGACCAATAATGATCTTCAGTGTAAGGCCAGCAGTCACATATTTCGATCGGTTCACCAAAATATACTCTTTGATGCCCTCGCGAAGCCCCATACATTTATCGCTTAACAGCTAGTTATGATAGAGCCGCATGTCATTCGTCAGGTAAGATCGATCAGCCGCATGGCAAACGTGGGCGAATCTTTGGCGTTGTTGTGAAAAATGCGCTGTTTCGCAGCTGAATACTGAAAAAAATTGATGAGTGGGCCTAAAATTTAAGGAGTAGGTCAGATACTGCGTATTGCCAGGTAATCTAAAGAGTGGTTTGTGTTGTAGGCTAACGTTCATACTTCGGATAAAACCAACTTTGAATCAGTTGCTGCCTGTTTGTAATCAGACACATTGCTCTAATTCGGTTTTGATACCTTCTTGACAAACCTATACCGACCGCTGATTGGGAGCTCGCGTGCACAGACAGTGCACGGCTGTTTTAGTCGACGCTCTCGTGAACTAGCTTCACCTCAGAACGATCCAACTCAACTGGATGAAGTATTCCCTCAACTAGAACGGTGACTGAATCTTCAGTTGACGGTCCATTCGCCAGTTTAGTTTGAGTACCAATAGTCTGCTTCTCCAGCACTCCTTTCTTGCCTGCATGTTCACCTGATACGATTTCGACTTTCATATTTTTTCCTGTATGCAATAAATGTTGTGTGAAAAATATTGTTTATGTTGCGGATAGTTATTCGATTAAAGATATTCCCCAGTGTTGCATAAAATTTCGAGTCCAGAAGCTTATAGAGCTGTATATAAGCACCGAAGGCGGCCCCGACTGCACGGAGTTTTTACTGGGTTGAGTCGAGCCGCGCAGGCCTAGTCACTCTAGGTGAGACCCAGGAAAAATGAGTACAGCCGCTTAGATGATGCTATAGAAGCAGCGGAGCGGTTCAGGGCCGGAATTTTATGCAACACTGGGGTAAGACTGCCAACGAGCCTAACTCAAGCATTAAGTGAATTTATCTGAATGTAAATATTACCCACATCAATCCATTCTGGGCAATTTTGCGTTCCAGATTGCATAGCAAAAGGAAGAAACAACTGACCACGACTGGCTCTGAACAAATTATTAAAAAACTATGGCCAATGAAAACCATGACCACGATTTAAATGCGACAGATGACAGTACGGAACTTGCAAAAGATCGAACACGGTGGGTGTAGGATCGAACGTTTGTTTCAAACGCCTTGCTTTTTGATGGGACTATGTCAAAAATACGCTATGTTAGCGGCTGCGCCGTTTGCCAATTAACTTGATGCCTTTGAACACAACATACCGACAATTTGTAGCTACCGAGATTATCGAGCACAGTGACACGCTCGCTCGTCGTTGGTTGGACAGTCTGAGATCTGTAGTATTCGAAGATACCATTGATATATTCCCTACCGAGCAGTATTTGGATCATATTCCCAGCATGATTATAGAAGTTGGGAAAATCATCATGAATCAAGATACCGACCTTGCGTCAATTAACTCATTTATCACGCGAAAGGCATTGGAGCTTGGTGGCCTGCGTCATGAACAGAATGCGACAGTGAACCAGCTACTGCGCGAGTACGATTTACTGGCCCAACATCTGGAGACTTACGTGGCTGAGGTGAGCGAACGCTATCATGGCACGTTGCACCCGGCAGATATGATGCATACCTGCAATAGTATCCATGCTGTAGTCCGGCGAGTTCAACAAGACACTGTGGACTCGTTTGTATCCAAATACATGTCCACCATCGACGAACAGACAGCAAAGCTACTACATTTCAATCATTTTATTGGTCACGAAATTCGAACACCACTACAATCTGCCACGTTAAACCTCGACATCATTCTGGATGACCACAACTACAGCCCTGATGATGCCGAAACGCTGCAGGACGTCAAGGCGGCTGTCGAGCAGGTTGTCACCATCATCAACAATGTAGAATCGCTGGTCAAACCTGAAGCTCTAAAAGTCGTTGACACTCCCGTTAGACAAACCATCGGAATTGCTGAATTGGCAACGGACATTACCGACCAACTCCAACAATCGATCGCAGATCTGGAGGTACAAATGCTGATAGACGACGATCTTGGAGTAGTAACAACCGACACGGGTAAGCTTAGATTAATTCTGTCTAATTTATTGTCCAATGCTATCAAATACAGCGACCCGAATCGCCCTGATTCTTATGTACGCCTTAGCCGCAAGGACGTTGAGGGTCAATGCGTTAGACTAATCATTGAGGACAACGGCATTGGCATCTCTTCAGAGTTGCTAGCCAGGGTAACCGAACTCAAAGTGCGGGCTTATGAGGACAGAGAACATCAACCTCCGGTAGAAGGACATGGAATCGGCCTGTTTCTGGTTGAAGAGGCTGTGAAATTTCTGAATGGTGAGATGTCTCTGGAGTCGACAGAGGGCATCGGTACCGTCATAACCATTGATCTTCCCGCACTCGAACAGCTACAAATTGTGTAATAATTGCAAGCATGGGATCTGTTGCTCTAGCTGATCAATCATTACGGATTTTTTTAGTTGATAGCGAATGAATCAACAACTCGCGCTAATCATTGAAGATGATCAAACCCTTACACGCGCCTACCGACGTGTATTGACAGATCTAGGGTATGACGTGGAACTAGCTTATACCGTTGCCAAAGCCCGGTTGTGCATACGGGATCTTGCACCTTCTCTGATCCTTGTTGACATAGAGCTGCCTGATGGCAACGGACTGGATCTGATGAATGAATTACGCAGCTCCACGAGAGAACGATTCATTGTTATCACTGGAAACACTAGCCAGAGAGCAGCGATCAAGAGCATTCGGCATCGGGCTGTTGAATTTGTGGCTAAACCGGTGTCCCTACGTGATTTGAAACGGATAATTGGCAAAGCGGCCGCACCAAAACCCATCGTCGTTGCAGAAAAACCATCCAATCTGATGCGTGCAGCGTCAGTCGTGAATGGAAATACACCAGATTGTTGGATCAATCATGGAATCAGCGCACCACTGGTTGAATTACGCACGGCGATCAGCTTTAGTGCAGAGCTGAGAAATGGTCATGCCCTGATTGTGGGAGAACCAGGCCTTGAGAAGCGGTCCGTGGCGATGGTGTTGCACCAACGCGCGCGGAGGCAAGGGCAGATTGTGTTTGTCGATTGTAAAGCGTACACCGAAAATGCACTGATTGATGAGCTGTTTGGTGTTGACAGTACACGCTCTGGTAGTGATTGTGATAAGTGCGATTCTGGATCCATTGCTCAAGCCGCTGGCGGGACACTGGTGCTTGACAACGTTAATGCCTTGTCGCGTGAGCTTCAATCCGCACTCTCGATGTTTCTGGATGCTGGTGTGTTCAAGCGACCAGGCACCGAAACGAGCTTTAAGGCCACACTTGCGATGGTGGGTATTGAATCTGACCAAGGCAAGGTGGCGACATTACGTACCGATTTTTCGGCTCGTCTTGGACAAGTCAAGCTGCGTATTCCAAGCTTGCGCGAATGTGCGCGCGATATACACGGCATTGCGCAGTGGCTGCTACCCCAGTCGACAGGTTATCAGCAGCTGTATACGTTATCCGATACCATGAAATGCCAGCTGCTTGAGGCGCCTTGGACGCGGAATATCAGTGAATTACGAGCAGCGATTCAGGCATCAGTTGATGCCATGGCAAGCTCCAGCTCATCGCACGGTCAACTTGAACTGCCTGAAGCCTACCGGCGCAGCAACTGGAATCCGTTCAACGACTTAGTGGGAATAACCCTACGCGACTTTGGTGACCAGCTCATCAACGAAACGTTGGCCTCTTGTCAGGGTGATAAGGCAAAAACCGCTCAGATGCTCAATATCAGCCTGAAGACTCTGTATAACCGTCTGAGTAGTCAGTGACGTCCCAATGCCAAATCTAGATGTGGCTCGTGCCAGCAATGACATTTTGTTGGTGGATGACGATGTCACTACGCTTACGGCATTGAGCCGAATTCTGGAGGCTGAGCAGTATGTTGTTAGGTCAGCCCTCACCGGTGCGGATGCTATTAAGCAGGTACAACACGCCCTGCCCCAAATTATTCTGCTCGATCTCGGCCTGCCCGATGCTGATGGTGTTGACTTACTACACACATTCCTGCGAGCAGGCGTAAAGCACGTTATCATCGTGAGTGGGACGGACAGTGCCGAGATGACCCGCTCGTGTCTTCGTGCAGGTGCTTTCGATTTTCTACCCAAACCAGCGGATCGGAAAGAGCTTCTCCAGTCCGTGCGTCGAGCCAGCAATACCTATGACGTGGCTCAGGTGACCTCTCAGCGATATCCGCTAGAACTACACCCCGGATTTGGTGCGCTTGAAACACCCTCCGATGCTAGTCAACGACTGTTTAAGCAGCTTAAGCAGTTGAGTGCATACGACTCTGCTCACTCACTCATTACTGGTCCTGCAGGATTATCGAAACGCGATATCGCAGCGCTGGTCCACCATTACAATGGCAGGTTGGGTCCGGCGCTGATGGTCAATTGCGCATTAGAAACAGACGATCAGGCGCTTATGCGTTTTACCAACACTATCAGTGAATCAACACCAATGGGATACATTGAACAAGCTATAAATGGTTCGTTGGTGCTAGACGATCTATCACTATTGTCGGTGTCAGTACAACGCTGGCTAGTTAGATACATTGCCTCAGGAGAATCATTGAACAATCCGTCTAGGCATACCTTGCAACAGACGACATGCAACATTATCGGGATACTGAAAGAGCCCATAGAGTTGGCTTTGGCCGAAGGTCGTCTTTTATCGGAGCTGTATGCACTCTTGTCCATTCATCAGTTTTGCGTACCGGCATTGCGTGATCGGCCTGAGGATGTGCCTGTTTACTCAAAACATGCCATTGCTCAGCTCAATACACTGCTTAACTGTGAAAAATCACTGCCTTCAGAGTTCTTGAATTTCCTATCTTCACAACCGTGGGAAGGCAACTTGATTGAGTTGAAGAATAGGCTATTGATTGCTTATCGCGCGACAGAAGATGGGGAGGATATAGTCTACGACCCCACATTATGGTCGCCGGTGGTTCACGAAAATCCCCCGCACTCAAAAAGTGATACCGGCGTAGCCTGCGCCATCGGTATGGCTTTAGTCGATGCGGAGAAACTGTTGATCCAAGCCACTCTCGCTCGAGTGGACGATAACAAAAGCCAGGCAGCCAAACTACTGGGAATTAGCGCGAAGACACTCTATAACCGGTTGAAGCGATGAGCCGCGTGCTCTTAGGGGCGTTACAGGTATACTCGGAGGTGGCGTAACAGGCGGTGGTCCTGGTGGATTCACCGGTTTTGGTGGTACACCACCAGGAGGTAACGGAACCGGCTGATCAGGCTTGATATCCGGCGCATTGTCCGGTTGATTATCTGGATCGATCGGTGATGGAGCTTGATGGGCATTAATCATATTACGTTTACTCTTTAGTTTTTGCTATGGATTCGCACTGGGGCAACACGCTGATGGTTAGGATCTCAGCACGTCGTTGAGTACCGTGCGAAGACTCGTTAGATCCACCGGCTTCTTGACGTAGGCCTTAATCGGTAGTGAATTGGTTAGAGACTTTAACTCGTCAATATCGTTGCCTGTGATCATCACGACTGTTGTATATGGATTATTGGTCAATGAGTACTTTGCGATATCAATACCATTGCTTAATTCATTCTGACTAAGATTCCAGTCAGTAAGAACCAGATCAGGGGGGCAACGACTGATTTCAGTACGAGCCGACGAGTACGATGCAGCTGCCCGGACAGAATGCCCTAAACGCTTAAGCACAAGACAAAAAGATTGTCTTGTTTTATCGTCGTCTTCAACTACCAGTACATCGGCCATCCCTACTCCATATTCGTCACGTCAAAGGCGATATCCTCTATTTCGCCCAAACAGCGTGGTGTGTACAATGTATTTCAGGTATCACGCTGTTATCAATGTTCATCATATGAGCACTGTCTTTGCTGACAAATTGGTTGAACATCTTCCAGACTAGGTTGCCCTCATCTCGTAAGTACCTACAGCATAGCGCGAATGATTCGCCATCAGCACGCTGTTGTAGAATCTATCTATTCGACATTTTTACAGGATTGAATCAGGCACATCGGAATGAGTGCAATGTTTGATGCTGACGCAATGCCTAAAAATCACACTGGCGTAACAGGCTGCATCATGCTTGTATAGTTCTACCATACACATGGTGCAGCATCAATTGATGTCGACGAAATTATTCTTTACGGTTCTCTCAGTATTTTACGCGAACAAGCCGTGGATTCTTTGCGCTCATGGGGTATTACGGATGGGTCCATAGGTGTTATGGCCTGTGATCAAAATTCGATAGCATCACTGACATTTAATCACTCGTCAGTGTTTGCGCGCACATCTGATTCGAAGATCAGTGATGTGTCGATAACTCGGTCTAAGAGTGATTACTCATAGAACTAGCATAAAAACAATACCAGTAACTTTGCCGTAATTAGAACATACACAGTGGAGTGAACCAGTACCTAGCTTGATCATCATTCGGTGCATCTAGTCAACTGAGCATATATCGACCTAGTCGGTCTCTTTACCTATCATGCGTTCTCCCCTTCTTTGTGGGTTGATGAGAATGCCAAAGGATCCTTAAATGTCAATGTACGGTACGGAAAAGGAATTTCAATATCGTGACTGTCCAGAGCAGCCTTGACCGCAGTGACGACTTGTGCTCGAGACTCACGGACACCTAATGGGGTCGAAATAGTCCACCATGCCAGTTCGATATCAATGCTACTACTGCCGAAAGCACAGGGGAACACCTGGATGGGTTTATCGGGCGTAAGCGTGTCGCATTGCTTCATGGCTTTGTAGATAACTCCAACTGCCTCATCAACATCGACATCGTAGGCAACGCCCGTAGTGATCATCACACGACGACTGGGTAAGCTTGTGAGGATTGTTACCGGATTTTTAAAAAGAAATGCATTAGGGACCACCGTAAGTTTGCCGTTCGTCTCTCGAATGTAACTCATGCGCATCAACACCTGCTCAACCTTACCCACCAGTCCTTCGCATTCGATGTAGTCGCCTCGCTCAAATGGGAATCGCCATAGAATAAGAATGCCCGCAAAAAAGTTTTCGAAAATATCCTTGAAAGCCAGTCCGACGGCGATAGAGACTAATCCAAGGCCTCCCAACGCATTTGCTGGTGTCAATCCTGGAAACAAAATTATCGCAGAGAGTAATAACCCCAGCACCCATCCTATGATGCTCACTAATCGGATTATTAGTTCTTTAACAGACTCACGCTTGTCCCATTTACTGAGAATTCGTGTTCCAAATAGCCTCAGAAGTGTGGTCAACGCCCATGTCAATAAAAGCGTCGTTATCGAACCAAACACATAAGGTAGATGCTCGACAAAGCTACCGATCATTCCAGAGAATGTCTCAAAAACCGTGCTCTGCACATCGTCAACACTATCCATACAGGGCGCTAATTTTTTTTAAGCTCGTTAAATTCAAACATCGTCGTCGATTATCTGTAGGTCTTTCTATCACTTTGGGCCCAGAAAAAACCACACAATGACACCGATGACGGGTAGTACGAGAATAAAAACAATCCACAGTGTCTTCTTGCCCGCACTGGCGGTGCTTTGTACGGTACGTACAATTGCCAACACGCTGACAATGAGCCAGATAAAACCTAGAATTCCTGATACTTCTATCGACATGATGTCCTCTCTTAGACTCTAAACATAAGGTGTTCTACCTAGACTGCACTTTTAAACCCCAGTGTTGCATAAAATTCCGGCCCAGAACCGCTCCGCTGCTTCTATAGCAGCATCTAAGCGCCGAAGGCGGCCCCGACTGTACTCATTTTTCCTGGATCTTGCGGGGCCGCCTAGGCCTAGAGTGACTAGGCCTGCGCGGCCCGACTCAACCCAGTAAAAACTCCGTGCAGGCGGGGCCGCCTTCGGCACTTATATACAGCTCTATAAGCTTCTGGACTCGAAATTTTATGCAACACTGGGGTTAACGTATTGATAAGGCTGTCGGGTGATGTTTACTTCCTATACCTCTTCGTCATCCCTTGCGATAGGCTATTTTTGCTAGGTTCAACGATGCGTTGCCATAACGGCCTAACCAAGATGCGCTATTTTGATTGGAAACACATGGCTTTGTAAATATTACGCACTATAGATTAGCAATCGTATTCAAACAATCACGACTGCATTTCCTCGCTCACTTGAGCATAAGCTAGTCCCGCAAACAGCACAGTGCCGCCAAGAATATTGCCAATCGCGGACAATAAAACACGCGCGACAGCGTCAAATGCTGCCACTTGCCCGCCAAGAAAGGCCATGAATAATTCAGTGGAGCCTACGATCACATGTGATGTATCCAATATCGCAATGACAAACGTCATGAGCACTATGATAAAAAATTCAAAGTGTTTGGAGCTGGGCAGCATCCAGACCATCGCTGCAACTAAAAATCCAGCTGGGATGGCGCTTATGAAAACCTCGCCTAAGGGTCGGTGCGCGAAGTGCAGCGATATGTCCATCATGGCACTCATGTGTTCAGGTGAAAACATGGGTGAGTACAGTGGAATTAAGGCCGCCAAGAATGTCCCACACATATTGGCGACAAACACGATAGACCACAATCGCGTGACGCGCCAAACCATGTCTTTTTCAGGACTCAGTAATGCGGGGAGAATAGGAGTGATAGTGTTTTCCGTAAACAATTGCAACCGGCTTAACACGACGATTAAGAAACCGACCGAGTAGCCCAGCTTTTCCCACAATCCGACCCCACTGACCCCCTCCAGACCCACACGTAATGCTGCCATCGCGTACAGCGATAGGCTGATGGCCAAACCTGCCACAATACCCGAGAACCACAACGATTTTGCTGGGCGTCCCATCTCCTCTAGACCTTCGCGGGAAATGATTTCGTATACCGTGGGAGATGATAATCCTTGGGCGGCTTCAACCTGCTTATCTGCCGCGTGTTCAGGATCGGATGACGTTGTTTGTTCGTTCAGCTCACTTGCAGTGGCTTGGGTTGGTTCTTCTATGGGCACTGGACTATTTCCTTTGATAGCATCTGGTAAATGAATAATGATTAGTCAGAAGCAGGTACGTCTTAGACACTTATTTAGAGGGCTGCTCGTGAAATAATCAGAGTATTTGGGCACTGAGTTTTTGTTTGTAGCCGCAGGTGTTGAATGCTTGCCTACTCAGTCTTAGCATCTGAACTGAGAAGGTTCTCTTGGCCCTCTTGCTCTGTCTTTATTTGAGCGTGAGTTGTCGATTGCGTGCTCATGTCTTGTAATTCTGCCGAGCCAACATCAGAGATGCTTGACGCATCTTTTACTGAACGTGTGTCCGGAAATGCCATCACTTTGTCGGTATCATGATCAAAATCATTGGTTAAGGAGCGCCTACTCTCAGAGAGAGTCACCGTGGCGGCTGGCATTTCGTAGTATATTTTGATATCAATGTCCGTTAGCGCTCGCACGACCGAAAGCGCTACCGCACTTTTGACGCTCACCATGTCATGTTGCTTCTGGTTGACCCAAGCATGCACCGTTAGAATTGCTCCCCGCTGTGGAATTAGTGAGACGCTCACTCTCGCGGCAGGTGTATCCAAAATGCCAACTACTTCGTTCACTGCATTATTCACAATCCGGCATGCCAACTCTACCTGTGTCAGGTACACAATAGTGAATTCCAGCTTAAACCGCCTTTCAGGCTGACGCGTGTAATTAGTTATTACGGACTTGAATACGATCGCATTAGGAATTCTGACTTGATTCCCATCTGCCGAGATTAAAATAGTAGCCCTAGATGTCAGTCGCGCAACGGAGCCCTCATGTCCATCGATCGACACATAGTCAGCGACACTGAAGGGGTGTCTTAAGCTCAACAAAATGCTGGCAATGTAGTTTTCCACCGTATCTTTAACGGCGAAGCCTATAGCCAGGCCTACGATGCCAGCAGCGCCTAATACTGTGCCGAAAATCGCAGTAGCGTCGAGCAATAGCAAGACAATGATAAGCCCTGAAAGAGAAATTAGTATTCGGGCAATTGTCACGAGCAGGTCACCTATGAACGCATTAGGTGCTAGTTGCCTGAGCGTTACTCTAAGTCGATCTGCTTTTGATGCCAGCCAGAAAACTAACACCGACACACCAATAACAATAAGTAGCAGTGGGCCAAGTGAAATCGCTGAATCTAATGTGTCCTTTAGCCTGTTGACGGTATGGTCGACACGTTTGCCGACGTCTTGCGTCACCGACAATGCACTTTCCACCTGCACCACGTTTTCTAGCTGCGAAGCCAGATCTATGGCCTGTTCGCGAGTAGCGCCGCTATCAACTTCACCAAACAACGTGACAACACCGCTGTTGACAGTCAGGGTTATTGTTGCCAGTGAATCAATCTCAGCGAAAATACTTTCGAGTCTTTTCTCCAGCTGGGAATCATTGGCAATCGGAACATCGGCTTTTATGACTGATGGCGTTTCGATAACTGATTTTGCTTCAGTGTTGTCATTCGCCCTCGCGGTCCCATTCAACAAGCTAAGAACAGCAACGGCAGCCACAAACACGACAAAGCAGACACCGCCAATCCGGGTGATGACTCGTTGAACTTGTCGTAGGGAACTCTGTTTAAGTGTGTGCATATCGCTCAAGGATTTTAGCAACCGTCACAAATGATTAAGTTTTCACGTAAAAAATCTGTTTAAGCGCTACAAGCACTGACGAACCATGGGATGTGGTTAAGCTTAAGCCCAGTGTTGCATGAAATTCCGGCCCAGAACCGCTGCGCTGCTTCTATAGCAGCATCTAAGCACCGAAGGCGGCCCCGACTGTACTCATTT